>JAOTRI020065674.1:0-27731 GCA_028564885.2 Zoanthus sanctaehelenae
GAAGCTCAATTCAGAGTCAGCAGGGTCTTTGAGAACTTGGCCATGATGCTCAATTCCAACGCTTCGTTCAGTGTGGATGATTCCTTCACCTTGAAGCTCGTGGTAGTACGCACTCTACCCTATGGCGGTGGCAAGTCCCACAAACGTCACGCCAAACGCATCGCTCCAGGGGAAGCCAGCGCCTCATCTCTTCCTCGTCGCAAACGGTCCATGCTAGAGATTCCACGGGACGACCGTAACATGTGTTGTGCCGAGGCCCTGTGGGTTGCCTACAAGAAAAAGACCTTATCCCCTTTAGTTTTCAAGGCCCGATATGCCACTTCCATGCTCAGGAGGCTTCCTTTTCAACAAGAATGTGAAAGTTTCCAACGTGATGTGGGTATCCCTCTTGGAACATTGTGTGGTTTTCCCGAACTGGAGAGGTTTGCGACTTACTTTGCACCATTGGGCTACTCTATCCTGCTCATTGATAGTAGTCGTGCCCGTCAAGCCTATCCCTTTGGTCAAGTCACCTCTCAAGACAACACCTTGGGACTCTTCCTCCATGACAACCATTACAACGTCATCACGTCTCTCAAGGGGTTCTTCACCAAAAACCTCTATTGTTGGAAGTGTTTCAACCCCTACAATGATGATGGATCCCATCAATGTTCGGCTAATGAAGATCATTGTCCTGCCTGCCTACAAGATGGTTGCGACAATTACATCACCTACCGTCAGACACACACCCTACCCGATACATTCGAATGTGACACCTGCCACTGCAAGTTCTATGGTCCCATCTGTTTTCAAAACCATCAAACCAAGAATTACGGTGGCAAGCCTGCCGACGCCACACATTACCCTGTTTGTCGTACGGTCCAACGCTGTCTTCTGTGTGGTAAACGCTCCGTGTACCATGGCCGTGATCAAAATTACCCTTACCACAAGTGCTACCATGACGAATGTCCTTCGTGTCTGGATTATGTGGACTTGTCCAAACACAAGTGTTTTATCCAGACGGAAGACGAGCGGAAAGAACGTGAGGAACGTCGAAAGCACAATCGCCAACAACATGAAGACTTTCGTCGCCGAGCACGAGGATACAATCCTAATCAACCGTCTCGTCCTCCTCGACCTCCCAGAGAAGAAGAGCATCTCAATGTCTACTTTGACATTGAGTCTATGCAAGAACAAAGTGAGGATGGTTTAAAACACGTTCCCAATCTCGTGGTGGCGTGCGTGGACGAGGGTTCTTTGTACTCCTGGTATGGTCCTGATTGCATCAAGGACTTTGTACGTTGGCTTGACTCCCTCCTAGGAAACGAGGACTCAGATGATGACAACTCTGATGACAATCGCCCTGCGCCTACCATCAAACTCACTGTCATTGCCCATAATTTTCAAGGGTATGACAGTTACTTCATCATCCAGGAGTACCACCGTCAAGCTCGTCACCTGACCCAAATCCGTAACGGAGGTAAAGTCTTGGAGTTGAAAGTGGGTAGACCGGACAATGAATGCATCCGGTTCATCGACTCCATGTCCTTCTTGGCCATGCCCTTGGCGAACTTTACAAAAACCTTTGGGCTCGACGAAAACCAATTGGCTTTGAGGAAGGGGTTCTTTCCACACTTTTTCAATACCCCGACCAACCAAGACTACGTGGGTCCTCTTCCCCCTCGCCACTACTATGGACCACACACCATGTCTGAAGAGCGACACAAGGCCTTTGACGAATGGTACACGCCTAGAGTTGCCAGGAATGACATCTTTCATTTCAGACAGGACCTCTTGGCTTACTGTGAGTCGGATGTTCGATTGCTTCGGGCAGGGTGTAAAGTCTTTCGAGAGGAGTTTAAGGAGTTGGCAGACTTTGATCCCTTCATCAAGACCACCATCGCCTCGGCCTGTTCCCTCGATCTTCGAAAATCTCGTCTGCCACGCCAAACCATTGCTTCAGAACCTGTCTCGGGATGGCGACTCAACACCAACTTTTCTTTGATCTCCCTCGAATGGTTGGAATGGCAAAGTCACCACTTGGGACGTTCTCTCCAGCATGCGGGCAACTCAGGTGAACATTCCGTGAGGGTAGGAAACCACACGTACCACGTCGATGGGTTTGATCCCGTGACGGGGAAGCTCTACGAATTCCACGGGTGCTTCTACCATGGATGTCCTACCTGTTATCCTCAAGGCCGTGCTGAATCTCACCAGCAATTGCACGGTCGGACATGGGAGGATGTCTACAGGGCCACCAAGCACCGTGAACAACTACTAAGGTCTGCTGGCTACGATGTCATTGTTTGCTGGGAGCATGAATGGGAATGCCAAAAATCTGAATCGCCCGATCTTCGTGCTACCCTTCAATCCTACCACTTGCAAGAACCACTTCAACCTCGTGACGCTTTCTTCGGTGGAAGGACTAATGCCATCACCCTGTACGTGGACGATCAAGCTCTCTGTTATTACGACTTCACCTCCTTGTATCCGTGGGTCAACAAGTATGGCGAGTACCCTATCAAACACCCCACCATCCTTTACAATCCCGACAACCAGAACCTGGACGACTACTTTGGTCTTGCCAAATGCACGATTCTTCCTCCCCCTCACCTGTTTCATCCCGTTCTTCCGTACCGATGTAATAAAAAATTAGTGTTTCCTCTGTGTCGGTCCTGTGCCATGGATAACATCAACAACCCTCTCCTCGACAAGTCCTGGTCCTGTGCTCATACCCCCGAACAACGTCAACTGACTGGAACGTGGTGCACGCCCGAACTCCGAAAAGCTGTGGATAGAGGCTATACGCTCGTCCGTCTTCACGAGGTATGGCATTTCTCTGAACGACAAACGGGTCTCTTTGAAAACTATGTGACTACATGGTTAAAAATCAAAGAGGAGGCTAGTGGTTTTCCTTCAGACTGTGTCACCCCGGCTCAGCGCCAACAGCACGTCCAGGACTACTTTCACCGCGAGCACTTACAGCTCGACCTTGAGTCCATTGCCCTCAACAAAGGCCGTCGACAGGTTGCCAAGTTGATGTTGAACTCCATGTGGGGAAAGTTTGGTCAACGACTCGACAAAACCCACGTCAAGGAGTTCACCGAGCCTCGTGACCTGCACGCTTTTCTGGCCAGTGGTCGTCATAAGGTCACCTATGTGAGTCCTGTCACTGAAGATCGTGTCGAGGTCTACTACAAGATCCACGACGAGATGATCGACGTCAACGCTAACCTCAACATCTTCGTGGCCTGTTTCACTACCTGTCACGCCCGCCTCAAGTTGTACGAGGAGCTAGAACGCTTAGGAGAGCGTGTCGTGTACTTCGACACGGACTCTGTCATCTTCACCCAAGCCACCGAAGAAGGCCAATACCAACCGCCTCTCGGTAAATACTTGGGTGAATTCAAGAACGAACTTAAACCTAATGACCACATCGTCGAGTTTTGTTCGGGCGGACCCAAGAACTACGGGTACAGAACAGCTCAGGGTAAGGTCGAGTGTAAAGTGCGAGGGTTCACCTTGAACCAAGAGGGTTCCGAGCAACTCAACTTCGACATTATGAGAAACAATGTTCTCAATGAAGTGCTAGACCCTCTCGAAGACGGTCAAGCCCGCACTCTTCGTGTCAGCGAACGGACGAAGATCGTGAGACACTGCAAGACCTACGAGTTGTTGACCATGCCGCGCCACAAGACCTACCGTCTGGTTGTGAACAAACGGTTTTTCCCTCCCAGAGACCATCCCAATCCCTTCATCACCTACCCTTTCGGCTACTTCCAGGAACAATGACACTTTAAAACATTTTTTTTATTTGTGTATATACATCAATAAATTTTGTTCCATGTTGATTGTCTCTTTTTTCTTCTTTAGAATAAAAAACTCCTTCGGACGGGACTCGAACCCGCGACGTGTGGATCTACAGTCCACAGCTCTACCTCCTGAGCTACCGAAGGGAAACCATCTCCCAGACGGGGCTCGAACCCGCGACCTTGGATTAAAAGTCCACAGCTCTACCCTCTGAGCTACTGGGAGGATGTTGATGACACTTCTCACATGGGGTAGTGTCTATACAGCTTTTCAGTGGTGACTCCTACAATCCGCACTTCTCCGCAGGTCAGGCGATACATTCCATCGTTTTTAGACCGTACTCTAAATCCAAAGCCTAGCGTCACATCTTCATCCAGTTCCTTGTGCGTCCATTCTTCTAATATGTCGTGCACTCGGTTTGCTTTGAATTTCAAATAGGACATCAAACTCTCATCCAAATTCGTTCTCTTTCTTTTCTTGCTATCCACTTCTACTACCTCTGACATCTTTGCAGAAAATGATTCCTTGGCGTCGTCGTTCCTCTTTTTATACGACTCACACAAGTCTCTGCCACCCACGCAACCAAAACATGTGGGATTTTCATCTCACCACGTGGCAAACACCGACGATAAAAACGTCGGAACGTGACACGAACGTACTCTCACCCAGTCGTCGATCACCCACAAGTTACCACTTGTTGCGCGCGATCTGCGATCCAACACCGCCTTCTCCTTACCTTCCTGATCCCGTTCTATCTTCTCCTTACCTTGACTACGTCATCGTCCTCTTCTACATAACCAAGTGACCTACCAGAAAAAAGCTTTTTGCCAAAAATTCGACTGTTGAGCACATCGCGACAAACAGCTCCCGCACCCTCCACTCCCTACTCTTTTTGGGTCTATGACGTCAATTTACCGGGAGCCGCCATCTTGTTTTCTTAATTTATGCATGGCTTGGTAACCATGAAAATACCTCCATATCCCTCGATAGCACTACTAATCTGCTCTTGATGACTTAAGAAAATGTGTTCTGCAAAATGGTTACCCTAAAGGAACTATAAACTTCAACACAAGGATGTTTTGTGTAAGAATAGAAAATACAAACAAAAAACCCTACGTCAGAAAGGCTGGCGATTCCTACAAAAATCTGTTTTGTAATAGTACATATTCTACTGCAATTCTGCTTCATAAGATAAACGTTTATACTTACATTTCTTGGAGCGATGTTAGGTTACAGAACGTTTCACTCGGTATCCATGAGATTCGGTTGTTTCGTAAGTTTCTAGAAAATTAAAAATAAACTCCAACTGTAACAATCCTTCGCGATTTGAAACTACACTTTATGCGCTAGCTTTGTATGAGATTTAATTATTATGCAAAAGTATAGAAATGCTGTATAAGAAAAAGAAATAACCTTTTTTACTACAGTGCTGTGGGCGTCATGGTTTTTCAAAACTTCCGTTTATAAAATTGCTAAATTGCTAAATATGCACTACATTATAAAACAATATTTTTCGTAACGTGAATAGATATATACCACAGTAGATTACTACTCAGTAATTTCACAGAGGTAGATTACATGACCTCAAAAACAAGCAAACAATGCATTATATCGCTGAAAGTGCACTTCGCTAGATATGGGATTCCTCGACAGATTGTTTTAGATTCAGGCTCCCAACGCGTTTCACAAATGTAAAACAAAGAAAAGCGCTCGCACCGGAAAATGTTTTTGTATTGAGTTATCCAGGGTACAATGCATCATTATTGTGTTGCAGAAAGTATTGACAAAAGAATCCCAAATAAAATGTGCTGTTTCTCGTTCGACTGATTTGCCACATCTTTATATAATAAATGCACAAGATCTAAAACAAAGCAGAAGAAAAATTTCCAATAAATATTGAGTGGATGGAAACACTATCAAGATTAAATGTTTCAGGGTTAAAATCGTCTTCGTTTTTATGGCGCTTTTTGTAATATGCTAATTCAAACTCAGTTTATACCACAAGATCTTATCTGCACTGGTATTTTGTGAAACAATGTGAGACTTGATATGAAGAGTTTTTTATAAACCAACTGCTATTTGCGTTTTTCAGTGCTGAATGTTCGCACAAAAGGTAAACAGCTTATTTACTCCCTTTGATCTTTTTTAGCTTATTTCATTCTCACGCCTTCAAAAATCACAAACAATTTTGTTAATCGGTTATTAAAGAATCACGCATACTTACAAGTAACTGAGCGACGGTAGATCACCAAACGTGAGATTCGTTAGCGATGAGATCTGGTTGGAAGACAGGTGCCTAATAAACGATTAAAAAAGTATTTCATCAAACCTATATTATACTTTACTACTTTATTAAGGGATTTGAAAGGGAAAACGCAAGTTGGGCTGCAATTTCTAACTTACATATTCGAGCAACCGCAAATTAGGTCAAACAATCAAGTAGATCTACAGTCTAATTTGTAAAAAATATCTTACTTACAGGAAACATGAGAGCACGAAAGTCTGAAATTTAATCATGGTCAAATGGAATCGGGATATACAACAGGCATCGTTCATCGATCTCATACCGGCATTTAAACAAACTGTGTCTCTGTCACTTAACGCAACGAAACACAACTGCACCATGTAATCAATAAGAATATCAAACTATGATTTTTTAAAAAAAGATTGTCTACGAGACAACAAGCAATAAATGTTGCCAGCTTTACATTAGAAGAAAGCACAACACGTTTAATCATGATCAAATTAAAGAACTTCTAAACAACAAGGGCTTCAAGTTTACTCTAAATATCACTGATCATTTTGATTGCACAACTTTTAATATTATTGATTGCATTCAACGCTTATATTGACAAAAGTTATAAATCGGGGAAAATGACTGCCGTTTAAATGATCGTATCAGAGATCATCTTTATGACATCCTCAAGAATGATCTATCTAAACCTCTAATTCTTCAAGTCATTCAATTTTATTTTTGTTGCATTCGGTTTTTCTGCAATCAACGGCGATATCGTGTTAGTCGTAAGTTTAAAGAAATGCGACTAACTCACGCTTTGGACATTCTAAATCCCCACAGGATCAATAAACGCTTTACTTTCAGCTGTTAACTCTTTCAATCCCAGTTTTATTGTTAAATTCTCCCAACTTGTTCCTATACTTTCTATTGGACAAGTTTTGCGAGAATTTTACTGTTAATCTGCTGTACATGTAGTTTGCTTTGCTTGATCAACTCTCAGCTTCTCATTGCCAAATGTTTTATTTTGTATGTGTTACGTTAGGAGAAGTTGGGTGTTGATGACCGACTGGGACTGAAAGGGTTAAATATCTGTCATCCCGGAAAAAAAATTGTTAAATCTATTTTTGTTGTTGTTTTAACAATTCATTTATTCAAACCTCTCTAGTCTTTTATTTCCGTTTGTTTTTATTGTTTTTCCGTTTTCTGTTCATTTCATTGTGTCATCTGCATTTGAGTTAATACAAAACCATCTCACTATCTATTTTTCATGCATTCACTCCGACTAAGAACCTCAGTCCAAATGTCAGCTAAAGAGTCTTCCCCTACGATGTGTAATTTATCTATTTTTAAACAAACACAAATTGTATATATATTCATTCTAATGCTGATTTTATGTTTTCTATGTGTCTGTTTTGTTTTGTTCATTAACTAAACTCCACTTTTCATTGCCTGCGAACAACAAATTTTTGTATCTTCTTATTTATACTGAAACATTTTGTAGTTGGGATATCGCAGCACGTTACTTTTGACTGAAACCGCTAGTTTATAACATTTTACCTGATGTATGACCGTCTCTCAGTGAACAATAAGTATTGAATAATTGACAATATCGCACTCAGAAATTGAATTAATGCATTATGATATGCATATCATTGACCTGAGAAAATTTGAAACACTGCACGTAAATTGAGAATTTTTATAAATATCCTATTTTTCACCAAAACGCCCAACATTCAACAATGCCAATTCGCATATTTTTTTCCTATTTTTCATTATCTGTTTTATGAAGGGTGATAGCCCTGTAGTATTTAAAATAATAATGTTCTAAATAGGTTCCTCTATGAGGCACCCCACAAGATATTTGATTGCAACAGCCAAGCTCACAGGAACCTATCTCATATCATCACAGGCAAACTGTTTATAACCACGGTTTTCAGTTAGCATCCTTAGTTTATAAGCCTTGGATTATTTCAGTATGGGAATAAATTAAATTTGCATTTTGTGGCAGTGTAAAATACGAGTATGACAAGAAATTTGCGCCAGCAGGATTTCCTAGCAAACACTTCAAAAGAATATCAAACTTCACTAAAACTTATTACATAAATTAACTTAAAGGTCAAATACGCCCAAATATAAAAAAGTCCTTTTTTCAAACAATTCATAGCGACAAAATGTTAAAAAAAGATCTTTTAAAACATTTATGCAAAAAAAAAAAATCGGAATTGTTATGTTAAATTTACGGGGACTGCCGATAGCTTTACAAAAACGTTTCTGAAATGGCCGCGCGGTTTAACAGAAAGAATGGAGCTGAAACTTTGCTTTGTGACGTCATTGTTGTCTTAGAAAACTTCTGCCATAGCGAGTTTGTGGGGCCCCAAGGGATCTAATAGCTAACTACATTATATTTTGAGCGGGAAATTGCTAAATAGTACGCATCAAATATTGAACTTACTATATAAATTCTAGCACATGGCATCTGAATCGGATGGGCGAATCTGTGAGATTCTTTATTCATTGCACTGCATGTATATTTATTATTGATTAAGCTTATAATGTCAATAAACATACTGTGGAAATAAGATTTCCGATGATATACTTTTTTAACTTTATGACCCCTCAATATCTTCGCAGTTCAGTTTTTTATTTGGCCATGTATATTAAACGAAGCCTTTATCGATCATAAGCTCAGCTGCCTACAAGGAAGATTTCATACGCTCGGGAGGCGAAGAAAAAGAGGTTTGACCACATTTTGCCTTATTCAGCAATAATTTCAATTGTTATGTTTCGTTTTAGAATTGTCTGCTTTTTCAAGTCAGCGCCTAAATATTTGTTTCAAATAATTTTAACATGCGCTCAGGAGAATCAATTTTTACAGTATTACATCCTCAAATAAAGTCTAGTGTCGTAGAACACGGCAAACTTTGACCATACTGAAGAAAAGTACTTTTTAGAATTTATTAATATTTCTAGATCTGTTTATGTTTTTGCAGTTCTGTAGTCTGTGTTTCTCATACTTGATGAAAATTATATTAGCGAATTATACATAAATTTCAAAACCTAAGGCGGAAAAAAAATTCAGTCACTGCAATTTCAATTGCAAACTGCGCTTGAGCCGAATTTTTTGAGAAAACTCAAAAGTCCTGGGATAAAATACCACCTGCCATGGCATGCATAAAAGCAGAAAATAAAAACTCAATTTGAAGTTTTTCATACAGGAAAAATTGAAACTGTATGCAAGTAGCAAAATGTTGATCTGTTAACTTTAAGTTTAAAGTCTTTGCAAGTTTTTAAATCAAAACCTATCAAAATAGTTCACAATATTTTGTGTCAGGTTCAATTATGAATTATACATTTTCGCCATTTTCCTATAAAGGTTTACCTAAAAATAAATGCGTAAAGCACTTCAAAACTAATAATTAAACCCAAAGAAATTGTGAGAGTAGATTACCTTTTTATGTTCTAATTCAATAGTTTTATCAAAAAAGAATGAAAGTATGACAAAAATTAATGTGAAATTATTTACGCACAAAATTCTGTCTCGGTCAGTTACGCGAAATGACATGACCGCGAAATCATATTTTGTTTTATAAATTTTGGTTTACAAATTTTTGTTCGTCGAAAATATATGGTGATGGCTTAACACTAAATATAACAGCAATCAAATTTAAAGATCAGATTCAAGTTTCAACAATGAAATTATGTGTTCTGTAATACTTTACATGTCCGCCAATACGAAAGTAAGACTTCGCAATTTTTTTTCAGCTCGCTTGAGATATAAACACTAAATTGTGCCTTAATTTGCCAACTTTCATAATTTCCATAATTTCTTAATTTCCTTCAGTAAAAAGAGGCACAACATTTATTTAATTACTATTTAAATTAATATAAAGTGGGTTTGTATTCTTGATCATTCTTGCTACAAAAGGTTAAAACGGCCTTCGCTTTTAAGCAATATTTTCACACTTGCCAAAAATGATAACAACCTAAACTTCAAAAATAGAGACAGGAAACACAAAATGCAAAAAAAAAAAATTAAAATACAATTTTAACGACAACATTGAGCGCGTTTGGATTGCCTGCATCACCATGTTGAATTTACGATCACTAACGAGACCCATTTTCTTTAATTGTTTCTTCCAGGTAACTTAACAGTACCAAATTTGTATTTTTAGTTCTTTTTGCATTTTTACCCACACAAAACACCACGATTTTCTTCGAAGTTGACTGTGAATTTAAACCCAAAACATTTTCACATTTCCCGCACCAATAAATGACGTCACAAGCACTATTTTCGACATTTTGCCTACAATATGCCGACTGCTCCACGATCATGAAGGATAAAAATAGTGGTTTTATATTCACTATAACTTCGTCCAATTCGTTTGAAACTTTAGAATATGTTTCTTTTACACTTGATAAACATATTGGAATAAAAAAAGAGAAATTTAAATTTGGGTTTATTTGACCTTTAATAGTAATAATATTAAACCTTCTTTCACTGGAAAATATCCTGAAATTTATCAAAATCAATCGACCTCGGTATATCTGAAAACATACGGCCTATCGTGCAAAAAAAAAACAACATAAACCTTGGGTGAGGTATTATAGTGTTTGAAGCTTTTAAGCCTGCTATCTTTGCATAGGAACAGACTTGCCATACAATATTTTATTGAGTCATTATCATTATAAAAATTCTGCTGCAAATAACAGAACTAAATTTTCCGCATTGTGGTTGTAAAATGTTCTATCCTTTAAGAACAACTTAAGGTCGAACTATAAGTACTTCTAGTTTAAAAGAAAATTAATAGACTAAGTTACAAAGCAGCATGCGCATTCGTTAAAAAATGAGGTTTGTTTAAAACGATCATATTTCATTTTTTTCGAGATTAAAAGTCAGTTACTTTGAAAACAAAGTCACAAGGATGATCCTATATAGCTCCCTCTAAATCCCAGGGGGCGGGGAACGGGAATTTACTCGTTCGATCTGTTTCAGTACAACATTGATATTTCATTATTTATCTTAAATATATTACTGCAAACGTTTTGATATAAGTTTGGTTTCAATACAATTGATTAGCCATGGCACTATTTAATAAGTTAAATACTTATAGAAGGTTAATAATTACAGAGTCTGAAGCAACGTTAAATTACAAAAGGTGCCACTCGGTAGTGATGAGATTCGGTTGTTGTAGAAGGAAATAACAAAAAGGTGTACGAGAAAATTAAAAGGTTTTAAATAAGTAACAATCCAACAAAAGGCCGAAAGAGAGAACAAAATCTTTGTTACTGCAACAAAAAGGAATATATTTGAGTACTAAATAAATAAATAAATACATAATAAATATATATTTTATTTAACATCAATTGCGACGGAAGTGGTTGCCCATTCTTCCTAGCCAGAGGTTAATGTTTAATCGCTCGACGGCTCAGATCTTGGCGTGAAAATCGATTTTGCAAAGGGAGGAGAACCGGAGTACCCAGAGAAAAACCCTCGAAATCAGATTGAGATCGACAAATCTCAGCCCAAATGCCGAGCCCAGAATTCGAACCCGGGTCGTAGAAGTGGGTGGCACGACTGATGACCACTATACCAACCTGACTCCCATAGTACTTATGGCGGTTGGTTCATTAAACTCAACAAGAATCATCATTTTGAACTTCCAAAACTGTCATCCATCACAGAGACAATGGGGGTTAAAGGATGAAAAGATGAACTAGACAAAGAGAAGTTCTGCCAATAGCTACAAGACATTGTGAATCGAAAAACGAAGAAAGACATTCTCATCGTAATTGAAGACCTGAATGCCAAGATTAACAACGAAGGAAGAGAGATTTGCATGGATAGGAAAGGGCATAGAGAATTGAATGAGTATGGAGAACTGTATGGTTTTGTGGCTTTTTGATTGGTCATAGGTGGTAGCTTTTGTAATTGCCAGGAGCTAACAAAGGTTCTCTGATACTTTAAAGCCCACAAACAATCACAGTAACTTTAAGTGGCAATGGAACTTGACAGATGTACTGATAAATGTTGTTTTTATAGCGCAAGCAACTCTGTTTATCATATAATAATCGTTAGAGGTGTAGACGTTCAAGAACTAGATTATAAAGTAGTGTTAGTAAGTAAAAGGCAAACGTTGCATCCAATCAAAAAGAGATATTTACCAGTAGTGTCTCACAATTCTTTTGATTAACACAACAAAAAAGTAACGTATTGTACGTCCATGACATCATCGTATCACACCAATGAAGAAATATTAGACGGTTGCGGCCATAATTACTTTGCGCTATAAAATAACGTTTAATGATTCAAGATATTTTAATCAATCAATAATCACTTTGTGTCTATACAGTATATATATTGATTGACAATAGGTTAGATTTTTGTTTTGATAGTGTGTAAGTAAGTTGTAAGGTAGGTTGAATTTTACTTGGTAATAAACTTTGGTTCCTTTAAAGAAAAGTCGCTACCAGGACTACAAGGTAGCCAACTTACGCTGTATTTTGAGTTGTTCGCATCTGAAGTAAATATCAAGTGCACTTTAGGTCTATTTCTTCAGCTACTGTAAACACAACTATTTTTAGATGCATTAAAACTGGTTTACAACATAAAAGATGAGAGCCTTTGGACAAACACTATAATAAATTGGAGATTCTATTAACATGGCTGAAGGCAAATTAGTTTAATCATCTGAATTACTCCAACTGTAACCAATACTGTGTAACAAATACAACAGCAAATTTTTATTGTCATTTTTCATTACCACCACACATTAACATACACTCTCCCTAGAGACGTACAGCTAATTGTTTCCATTCTTATTTTTAACTTTGTTTTGATTTTAGTATATGTATATTTTTCATTATTTCACATATCTCTCATAGCTCACTGCTAGTTATTTTTTTCTCTGTATATTCTATGTTAGTATACTGAAATCATTGGCGGAGATATTTTTCTTTTCACTCCCGACAAAGCCATTGGTCAACAAACACTCTTAGGGTTTTCTCAACGTTTATTTTGCAATAGTGTTGTTAGTCCTCAACTAAATTGTTTTGAGCAGTTTCAAGAATCGTGATTAGCACAGGAAGCCAATCATCATATTAAGCAACAAAATCTAAGTAAACTTAGAAAGTTAATACTGGTTTCTTTATTTACTACTAGTTGAAAAACGTAGCTGGGAAAATATCTTAAAACGTAACACTGCAAAATCGTTTACGGGGAACTGTCATTAGGTAATTACGTACTATATTTGTTATTTCTTGTAGTAAATAAAAAAAAAGTAAACTAGTTCACAATAAAACGACGTTAAGTTACCAAAACATCCACGCTAGATTGGTGAGATTTGGTGGTATGAAAAAACATTAACTAAACGTTGTACATGTATTTACCACCCAAAAGGCGGAAACAGAAATATTAGAGTTTGTTTTTACAAATCAAGCAAGATTTCTTTTGAAACACAAGGATGTACAATAATATTAAATAGTCTTCCGAAAAAATGTCAATATAGTGTTAAATATTTTTCCTTTGTAATTCATGGCCTCCGATATTTCTATAGTATAATGATAATAAATATTCATCCCCCTACCCCTCTAAAGCCCCGTCTGCTCCAGCAATTTTTATGTTGCACTTTTCATATGCCCGTGTAGCTGAACAAAATTGACCAATTTTTGTATGATAAATATATTTGTAGAAAAACTAGCCTTATAGTTTTTATATGGCAAATAAAAATTGTCACATACTGAAAATTGTCCGTGTAGACAAGACAACAAATAAAATTGGCAATTTTTTTTTGATGTCGTTCATAGATCCCACTCTACAATCTTTTGTTTCAAATAAAAATTATGCTCGTGAATACGGGGCGTAGACTGGCAAATATATAAAACTTGTCAAATAAAAATTGTGTAGACGGGGCTACGTCAGCAAATAAAAATTGTCAAGTAAACACTTGTCACATAAAAAACGGTGGTGTAGGTGGGGTTTAAATAAAACAAAAGTAGAAATTACGGAGCTTGAAGCGACGGTAAGTTATGGAATGTGCCATTTTGGATCGAAGTGATTCGGTTATTATTCAGGTTTCTAGCAAAAGGTTGTAAAGAAAGATTTAAAAAGTTTTTAAAAAAATATTACGTACATCTACATATTTCAATTTGTAATTTATGGCTTCCAATTTTTATATACTACAAATGATAACAAATTAATTTCCCGCCTCACCCATTTAAAAAAAGAAGCAGTTTACATTTACAAATCTCTGAGCGACGGCAAGTTACAGAACGTGCCACTTTGGATCGATTCGATTTGGTTATGCTCCAAGTATCTAACAAACGGTTGTACAAAAAGATTAAAAAAGTCTTCAAAAATTTATCAATATATGTTGTAGTTCAGTTTCAATACTATTTTGAACTGGCTCAATTTATTTTCATCCAGTGCATTGTTTTATGCCCCACTACAAGTTATCTTGAACTGGTACAAACCAATAAATTTTTTTGCAAACCGGTTCATTTCTCTTATTGATACCAAGAGAAACTTCTAAGTTAACATTGCTGAGCATGTGTGAAACCAGATGGACGCAGACAGGGCAGCTGGAAAGTTGCTCATCAATTCAGGACAACCGAAGGGCAATGATCCTCACTGAAAATGTGGGGATGATGCTGAACCCCGTTTCAACAATATTAAGAAAACTGGTGGAGTAGGAGATGGTCTCATCAAGAAATATTACAGCAAGATTCTTTTCCAAACCACGCATAACTTTCATTGTGCAAGGTAATGTTGTTCAGCCAAGAGCTACAAAACATTATGAATCATTGCGTACCCTTAATGCCAAGACTATCACCTATAGAAGAGAGGTGTTCATGGGTAGAAAGGGGCTAAGAGAAATGAATGAGAATGGAGAACTGTTCAGTTTTATGGTTTTAATGGATTGGTCATAGATTGTAGCTTGTTTCCACAAAAGAGGATTCACCAAGCCACTTGCGCTTTCCCAGATCACCGCACAGAAAACCAGATAGACCATGTGTGCATATAGGCAGCAATTTCAGACGATCATTGATGGATTTGAGGATGAAAAGAGCTATTGATGTTGCGTTTAACCTGCACTTAGAAGTGGTGCAGATTCAAGTTGAGGCTGAAGAATTTAAGACGACGGCATAAAAGACTGGCTACAGGTACAAAATTGACCTGTTGCAGGAAGCTCGTACCGGGAATGTACACTAGCCAACCTTCTCCAAGAAGACAATTCAATAGAGCGGGCCTGGAAGCAGTCAAATACTGCATAGAAAGAGACTTGTGATGAAACCCTAAGGAGAAGAAAGAGACAGAACATATTTCGGTGGAACGTTGAAAGTTTGGGAGCTCCATGGTATCCCAGAGAAAATCATCAGCATGCAAGCATGCATGTTCCAATCAGTTTAAGAGTCAATTGTATGATGGCAAGGACAAAACAGGAACGCAAACATTGTCGTTGTTGAAACAGCTAGAAGATATTGACTTCCAAGGCCATAAGAACCGGCCTCATATCATCATCAGAAGCAAACTGCTTATAACCGCGGTTATAATTAAGCCTTGGAGTATTTCATTTTGAGAATAAATCAAATTTGCTATTTGTTGAAGTTTAAATAAAGAGTATGACAAGAAGTGTGAGCCTGCATGTTTCCCCAACAAAAACTTTAAAATAACATCGAAATTCACTAAAACTCATTTCATAAATAGCTTAATAGCATTAATAAGCAACCTTTCCTCTCTAGAAAAAATCCTAAAAATCGTCAAAATTAATCAAATGATCTATCGCCAAGCATGCAAAAAGATATCATTCATAAACATTTGGGCAGTTTTATTGTCATTAGAGCTTTTACTCTTGATGCTATCTTTGTATAGGAAGAGACTTGCCATACCCCTTATGTAAGTAATTATCATAAAAAAAAAACTCTTCTGCATTTAAAACAATTAAATTTTCCGATTTGTAGTGGTAAAATGTTCGAACCTCTAAGAGCTAATCAAAGTCGAACGCACTTTATTGATCTATAATTTTTTCTAGGATATAAGAAAATAAGTAGATTAAGTTACATTGCAGAATGCGTATTTTTTAAAAAGACGAGAAAAAGTTTCAAGATTATATGTTTTTTTTCCACACATAGTCACAAGAATAATCTTATTTAAGTCTTTCCAAATCATCAGTGGGGAACAGGATACTGGCTTTTTATTTACTTTGATCACATTTGAAACATTTTTAGTACAAAACTGATATTTAATGGCGTTTTTTAAAAATTTTATTGGAAAAGTTTTGATATATGTTTGGTTGAGATACAATTGATTAACCATAGTACTACTTAATAGAGGAAAAAAACAAATAAAGGTTTCTAAAACAGGTTAATACTTACAGAGTTTGCCAAAGCAACGTTAAGTTACAAAAAGTGCTACTTTGAAGCGATGAGATTATGTTGTTGTTGTATAAAGGTTAAAGAAAAGGGCTTAGAAGAATATGAAAAATTCTTAAATAGTAACAACCAACAAAATGTCAAAACAGAGAATTAAAACTGTTTTATTGCAACAAAAAGCAACACTATCATTTTGAGAATTTTTGGTCGTTGTTTGATTAAACTCAAGAAGAACCTTCATTTTAAACATTTAAAGTTGTCGTCCACCAGAAATAGAGACAGTGAGCGATATAGATTGATTAAATGAAAAAAAAATAACAATAAATATTCTTCCAAAGAAAACCATACGGTAGCCTCATAATGGCATATTTACAGTATGCAATCAAAATCTTAGTGTGAGAATTCAAACGACGTTCCAACATATTATGATATTACCTTCGATAAAAACACTTTTGAACTAATATATAGTGTTAGGACCACCTGCAAAATGTGTTGCTTTTCATTTTAATCTACTTCATAAGCAACGGAGCTCATTGGCAGCGATATTTTGTGAAAACTTTGCGAAACTTGAGGTAAATTTACAGCTCCATCAATCCATTATTCCTTTTTAACATTGTTTTTTTCTTAGCATATCTCATTGTTTCATGCAATTTGTTTTATTTAAATTTAAATTATAAGATATTAGCGATTACGTATCTCTTTCAGTTTCACCCTTGGTGATGAATTTATCAGATAATGCTTGGATGATTTTATAACATTTTCATTTCCAGTAGTGGTAGGAGTCATCACTCATTAGTGAAACAACACTAACCATAAGAAATGTATCGTATTTTAGTGATGTAGCAAAATGGCAGTCGCCTATATTACACAAATCAGAAACAGGTTTATGGATATAGAAATCAAATCGCTACTATAGAATCACGCATACTTACAACTAACTGTAAGTAAGTTGTTGTTTGGCCTAAACTGAATTTTACTGAGCTATACCCATACGGTCAGTTGCCTTAAATTAATTTTTATCAATTTATTATTTATAATGAGAGTTGTTTAGTTGAAGTTACTTATAGAGTTTGAATCGATGTCAAGTTCTAGAACGTGCCACTCTGGATTGTTGAGATTCGGTTTCCGTTCAAGTTTCTAACAAAAGGGTGTAAACGAAAATGAAAACGTTTTTAATATATAATGCTCCAACAAAATGTCCAAACGGAGAATTGAATCTTTGTTATTGCAACGATCAGCAACACTTGAGTTTTTATTTCAATTGTTATGGCCATTAGGTGTTTAAACTCAATAGAAACAAACACTTTTGATCTTTAATTTAAAGTTGTCATCCGCCCTGGTAACATTTTAGTTACGATAATGCTGAAGAATATTTCCAATAAATATTGAGTAGAGGAATGTATATGTTTTTTTTTCAACGCATAGTCACAAGGATGATCTTGTTTAGCTCTCTCTAAATCATCAGTGTGGGACTTGATTCTGGCCTTTTGATTTACTCTGATAACATCTGAAGTATTTTCAGTACAAAACTGATACTTCATCTCTTTTTTTAGATTTTTATGTGAAAAATTTCATGTGATTAGGTAATTGGCGATCCCGATGTTGTGGTCTGTCTCTTCAACTGAGGGCACTTCTTATCAAGCTGCCAATTTGCGCCATAACTTGTGAGCCGCTCAGCGGACTTTCTAAGACCCTCAACCTATTAAAAAGATGTATATATTTGATTGTAAAGCGCGTAGAGCATATAGCATAAGCGGTATATAAATACTGAATTATTATTGCTATTAGTAGTAGTAGTAGTAGTAGTAGTAGTAGTAGTAGTAGTATCGTTATCATTATTCATGATGATAGTTATTTAGTTCAAGTTACTTACAGAGTTTGAAGTGATGTCAAGTTACAGAACGTGCCACTCTGGATTGATGAGATTCGGTTGCCGTTCAAGTTTCTAACAAAAAAGTGTAAAAGAAAATAAAAAAAGTTTTTTAATATATAATGATCCAACAAAATGTCCAAACAGAGAATTCAATCTTTGTTATTGCAACGAACAGCAACACTTGAGTTTCTATTTCAAATGTTACGGCAATTAGGTGTTTAAACTCAATAGAAACAATCGTTTTTGAACTTTAATTTAAAGTTGTCATCCGCCCTGGAAACTTCCGGAAAAAATGATCTTCAGGGATACAGGCCAGGGCCTAGTTGTTTAACCCTGGGTTAAGCAAAAATTCAAGAGGAATTTCTTCTTTAAGAATAGATTAACCGTCATTTGTGAATGTTTCTTGGATTTTTCTTGGAAAAGTCTTGTTATTACAAAAATTACGGCTAAAATTTCTCCTTGTAAGATTGGAAACAAGATCGTGGGTTAACCATTTAACCCGGCTTTGGTTAGTGTTAATCGACTTTTGAAGAACTGGGCCCAGGTATATAAATAAAAAGTATTAACTCTTCTAAAAGAAAAAAAAGTGTTGCACTTTTATTTTGTGAAACAATACAAGACTTGATAAGAAAGTTTAAACCAACTGCTATTTAAATTTTTCATTTTTGAATGTCCTAACAAAAGGTAAACAGCTCATTAACTCCCTTCGATAATTTTTTATCTCATTTCATTGTTACGCTTTCAAAAATCAGAAACATTTTTGTTAATATAAAATTGTTATCGGCTATTAAATAATCACGCATACTTACAGGTAACTGAGTGACGGTAGATCACCAAACGTGAGATTCGTTAGCAATGAGATCTGGTTGTAAGACATTTCCCTAATAAACGATTAAAAAAAATACTTCATCAAACCTATGTATACTTTACTATACTTTTTTAAGGGATTTGAAAGGGAAAATGCAAGTTGGGATGCAATTTCTAACTTACAATTCGAGTAACAGTAGATTAGGTCAAACAATCAAGTAGATTTACAGTCCAATTTTTTTTTTTACAAATTTTTCACTAACTGGAAACATGACAGCACGTAAGTCTGCTATTTAATCATGGTCAAATGGAATCCGTATATACAACACGCATCGCTCATCGATCACAAACCGTCATCTAAACAAACTCTGTCTCTGTCACTTAACCGAACGAAACACGACTGCACCATGCAGGAAAAATCGCCTCAATAAAATTATCAAACTATGTTTTTCAAAAAACGTTGTCTACAAAACAGCAAGCAATAAATGTCGCCAGCGTTACATTAAGAGGAAGCACAACACGTTTATTCATGATCAAATTAACTTCTAAACAACAAGGGCCCCAAGTTTACTCTAAGTATCACTGATCATTTTAATTGAACAACTTTTAATATTATTCATTGCATTCAATGCTCTCATTGCAAAAGGTTATATATCGGGAAAAATGGCCGCCACTTATAGGTGATTGTATCAGAGATCATCTTTATAACATACGCAAGAATGACCTATATAAACCTGTCTCTCGCTTATTTTAATTCTTCGAATCATTCTATTTCTAATTTTGTTGCATTTCGGTTTTCTGTAATCAACGGTCACGATTGTCGAAAGTTTAAAGAAATGCAACTAATTCACGCTTCGGGGCACTCTCAATTCCACGGGATCAATAAACACTTTACTTTCTGTTAACCATTGGTTATTCCAGAAAACAAAAAAAAAATGTTTAATACGTTTATATGTGTAAGCATGTCTTTCCTTTTATTTCCGTTTGTCTTGTTTTTTTGCATAACCATCTCATTGTACGTGTTACTGCAAAGCCACCTCCCTATTTGTTTTTCATGCATACGCTCTGATTAAGAACCTCAGTCCAAACGAAAGCGTCTTTTCCTCTAGGACGTGTAGTTGATCTATTTTCAAAAGTACTGTTTTTGTAGAAACACCGACGCAGCTTGCCAATTATGACTTAAACTGCATATATATTCATTCTAATGCTTATTTTATGTTTTCTGTGTCCGTTTTGGAATTCTTTTTTGTTTATCAATTTTAATCTATGCGGGAGGATGCCAATCAACGACTCTTTGATTCTTTTTATCCACACAAAACATTTTGCAGCTCGGATAATGCAGCACTCTACTTATGACCGAAACCGCTAGATATAAATATTTACCTGATGTTTGACCGTGTCTAAATAAAAGGTATTGATTGATTGATTGACAATAACGCAATCAGAAATTGAATTATTGGGTTCCGCTATGCATAGCATTGACCTGAAAAAATTTACAGCAATGCGTGTAAATCGAGAATTATTAACAAAATCCTAGCTATTTTTCACCAAAATGCCTAACAATGCCAATTAGTATAGTTTTCATATTTTTCATTATTAAATATTTTGTATTATGAAGGGTAATAGCAATGTATTATCTATTAATACAAAAAATATAAAATAATAATGTTTTAAACATATTCCTCTATGAGGCTCCTTGCTAGAGCCAAGGCCATTGGAACCGGCCTCATAACATCACAAGCAAACTGTTTAAAACCGCGATTATAAGCCTTGAATTGTTTCAGTTTAAATTAATTTTGCAATCTGTTGAGGACTAAAATACGAGTGTGACAAGTATCGCGTGCCTGCAGGATTTCCTAACAAAAACTTCAAAGAACGTCGCACTTCACTAAAACTCATTACATAAATTAATTAGTAGCAGTAAACCTACTCCACATCTGAAATTTGTCAAAATCAATCAAATGATCTCCATATATCTGAAAACATACGACCTAACGTGCAAAAAAAAAAGAGCAGAAACCCTTGGGAAGTATAATAAAAGTTTAAAACTGTTATTCCTGATGTCTTTGTAGAGGAGCAGACTTGTCATACAACTTATGAAAGCCATAATCCTAAAAATAAAAAAACTCATCTGCAAATAACAGAATTAAAGTTTCAGCATTTGTAGTTGTAAAATGTTCTAATCTCTAAGTCCAAACACACTTTGCAGATCTATAACTACTTCCAGTTTAAAAGAAAAGAAATAGATTAAGTTACATGACAGCATGCGCATTTGATAAAAAAAATGAGGAATTTTTGTTTTTAAAAATGTTCCTAATTCTGCCAGTCGAGATTAAAAGTTTTTTTTCGAAACATATAGTCACAAGAACGATCTTATTTAGCTCTATCTTATTCCGAGGGAGATGGGCAAAATTCTGGCCTTTAGATTAATTTTGATTTTAACATTTGAAGTATTCTCAGTACAACACTGACATTTCATTTCTTTTTTAATTATAATTATTGGAATCATTTTCATATACTTTGAGTTCAGATACAATTAATTAGCCATCGTATACATTTTAATAAAGTTGAATACTTATAGAGGTTAATAATTAAAGAGTCTGAAGCAACGTTAATTTACAAAAGATGCCACTCGGTAGCGATGAGATTCGGTTGTTGTACAAGGAACTAACAAAAGGAGGTACAAGAAAATGAAAAACTTTTAAATATAAAAACAATTCCACAAAAGGTCGAAAGAGAGAATTCAAACTTGAAACAAAAAGAGACACTTGAGTTGCTATTTGAGTAGCCGAGAATTGAATGAGCATGCAGTTTTGTGGTTGAAATTGATTGGTAACTGGTGGCAGCTTGTGTAATTGCCAGGACCTAACAAAGGTTGCCTTAGAATTCAATGCATTATTACAAGTAGCAATTGAATTCGACAGACAATTGATTGAAGATGAATTAATGTTTACGGAATCAACCAATAATTGCTTTAAGTCTATAAATTATACATATTGATTGACAATAGGTTAGATTTTTGTTTTGATAGTGTGTAAGTAAGCTGTAAGGTAGGTTGAATTTTATTTGAAAATAAAATTTGGCTCCTTTAAAGAAAAGTCGTTATCAGGGCTACAAGTTAGCCAACTTACGCTGTAATTTGACTTGTTCACATCTCAAGTAAATTTCAAGTACACTTCAGGTCTACTTATTAAGCTAGTCTGAACACAGCTAGTCTTACATGCATTAAAAATTGTTTACAACATAAAAGATGAGAAGCTTCGGGTAAATACTATAAAAAATTGGAAATTCTATTAACATGACTGAAGGCAACTTAGTTTTAACATCTAAATTACTCCACTTGTAACAAATAGTGTGTGACAAATACAATAGACCCTCAGTCATTGCCATTCTAAATTACCATCACACTTTAACATACAGTTTTCCTAGAGGTGTACAACAAATTCTTTCCATTCTTCTTCATTAACTTTGTTTTGATTTTGGTATACGTGTATGTATCTCTGTATATTTCATGTTAGTATACTGAAAGCATTAGCGGACACAATTTTCTTTTCACCCCGACAATGCCATTGGTCAACGAAAGTTCGTAGGGTTTTCTAAACCTTTATTTTGCAATAGTGTTGTTAGGCCTCAACTAAATTGTTCTGAGCTGTTTCAAGAACAGCGATTAGCACGGGAAGCCCATCATCATAATAAGAAACAAAACCTAAGCAAACTTAGAAATTTAATACTGGTTTCTTTCCTACTAGTTGGAGTTCGTGTATGGGAAAATAATTTAAAACGTAACACTGCAAAAACGTTTACGGGAAATGAATAAAGTTTAGGTTATCATAGGAGCGACCCTGGAGTGGCGAGGTTCGGTTGTATGACAAAACACTAACAAATCGTTGTACAAGTATTTACAACCCAAAATCCGGAAACAGAAATTGTAGAGTTTGTTATTACCAAATAAAGCATGAATTGAGTTCTAACACAAGGATATACAAAGATGTTTAATAGTCTTCCTAGAAATTATCAATATACTTTTAAAGTTTTTCCGTTTGTAATTCATGGCCTTCGATTTTTATATAACATAAATGACAAAAAAAATATCCCACCCCCCTCGAAATAAAATAAAAGTAGTAGTTAACACTTACAGAGTTTGAAGCGACGGTAAGTTACAGAACGTGCCACTCTGGATCGACACGATTTGGTTTCTGTACAAGATTCTAGCAAAAGGTTGGAAAAATGAATTAGAAAGTTTTTAAAAATATATACATCTACATTTTCCCCTTTTAATTCATTGTTTCACATTTTCATATACTATAAATGATAAGAAATTAAAACCGCCCTCCCATTTAAAAAACAAAAGTAGTTAACACAGATCTCTGAGCAAAGGTAAGTTACGGAACGTACCACTTTGAATCGAGGCGATTAAGGTTGTACAAAAAGATTTAAAAAGTCTTCAAAAATTTATCTATATATGTTGTAGTTCAAGTTCAATGTAATTTTGAACTGGTTCAATTTATTTTATCCAATTTGTTCTCGCCCTAGTACAAGTTTTCTTGAACTGGTACAAACCATTTTTTTTTTCAAACCAGTTTTTTTTTTCAAACCAGTTTATATTTCTCTCATTAATACCTAGAGAAAATGGTAAGTTAGCATTGCTGAGCCTGTATGAAACCAGATGGACGCAGGCAGGCAGCTCCGACTTTCCACTGGATAATTGCTCATCTATTCAGGACATCCGAAGGGCAATGATCCTTACTCTAAATCTGTGGGGATGATGTTGAACCCAGCTTTGGGAATTAAGAAAACTGATGGAGTAGGAAGTAGTCTAATCAAGAATTATCACAGCAAGTTTCTTTGCCAAACCACGCATAATTTTTATTGTGCAAGGTAATGCCCCAACCAGTAATGCAGATGAAGAAGAGAAAGAGCAGTTCTACCAACACCTACAAGACATTTTGAACCAAAAGAAGAAGAAAGACATTCTCATCGTGATGCGTACCCTGAATGCCAAGACTATCACCGATAGAAGAGAGGTGTAGAAAGGGGCTAGGAGAAATGAATGAGGATGGAGAACTGTTCAATTTTATAGTTTTAATGGATTGTTTATAGGTTGTAGCTTGTTTCCACAATAGAAGATTCACCTAGCCAATTGGGTTTCCCGAGAGTACCACACAGAAAGACCCTGTGTGTATATGCAGCACTTTGAGTTGATGGATGTGAGGATAAAAAGAGGAACTGGATATGAACACCACTTAGTGTTGGGCAGATTCAAGTTGAAGCTGAAGAATTTCAATACCACGTCAGAAAAAAATTGCTACAGCTACAATACGGAGCTGTAGCAGGATCCTCATACCAGAGATATGTTTTCCTTTCATCTGAGGAACCGATGCACAGCACTTGTTACCCTTAACCAAAAACACCCCTAAGTAGAGCAGGCCAGGGAGTAGTTGAGAACTGCAGAGAAATAGACAAGTAAAAAGGACACTAGGCAAAATAACGAGAGAGCAGAAACGGTGGATTTCTGTGGAAACGTTGATAAATTCAAATAATGAAAAGACTTGAGGACTAAGGTAAACAAAAGAAGGAAGAAAACTGCAAAAGCAGCGGCCAAGAGAGAATATCATGGGGCGCACAAAAAAGTAATATAAGGAGAAGTGTCAAGAGGGACCAGAGAAACTTCTTTGAGAGACTGGCAGAAGAAGCAGAGGCAGCATGCAGTAGGCCAGAAGAACATGGGGGAGCTGTATAACATGACAAGGAGACTGTTGGGGGTCAGGCGCACAACGGACCAGCCAGTGCAGGAAAAAGAAGGGGGGTGTACTGAGTAACTCACAGGATCAATTACGGAGGAGGAAGCTACAGCACTACTATCAGAGATATCACCAGCAGAAATTCCGCTCTACATCAGCAAGGACACGCCTTCAACAGAGGAGATCACTAAGGCAGTGGCTGAACCCCAAAAGCCACAAGGCACCATGGCCAGGTGGGATTCCACCTGAAACTATGGAAGGGGATAGCGAGACAACAGTTGCAATGTTACATCAACTGTTTCTGAAAAACTGGAAGATAGACGAAATCCCAAGAAACATGATTAGAACAGGACATGAAACATGGCTACATTACCAAGCTGCCCAAGAAATAGCGTTAAAGAGACTAACAATTAGCCAGTGATCACTATCCTATCCATGCCCGGGAAAGTTCTCAACATGATGAAGAGATTGAAGACCGAGGTTAACAGCTGTGTCATCCTCCATCCAATTAACAATGGGAGACCAATTCAGCTAGGTCATCTCCATCCGTTAACATGTCCAGTTAAATAGAGGTGTTTGATCCTCTATCTAGTTATCATGTCCAGCTCAATACAGCTTTTCATCCTCCAGCCAGTCAAAACATCATGATCAACACAGCTGTGTCATCCTAAAACTTTTGCCAGGCCTCCGAGTTCTTCTGTCAAACTTTATCTGAAGAGAAAAGTGAAAGTGAATTTTTCAGCGCAGTCATAATCATCATCATCGTCGGTGATGATAAACTTTCGTCGGAATATCTCGGTTAACTCTCCTCCAGACTGCACGGTCCACCATTGCTTGATTTAGATTTTTCTAAGGGATAGCATTTATGGCAGTAGCACTTTAAGCTTGAGCAAAATTTTAGTTGCTCATAATATACATCATTGCTGTATTATCAAATACAAAACACAAATAGCGGATATAAACATTTTCATACGCATTTTATAATTAATTTTATAATATAACTCTATAAACATTTCCAAAAGTGACAGTTAATTTTAAAAAAAGTGGTTCTTATAAAGATATAGGGAGAACTGGGTACTAAATTAATAAACCAATAAAAAGAAAGAAACGATAGTCTTTGATTGTTACTTAACTGGCCACGTTCGAATTCATGGCGGGCTTAAGGTCAACAGCAGAGTTAAAAACTACTAACACATGAGTATAAATAATTGTTCGTCAGTTTGGTTCAAATATGTTAATGACACATTCATTTTGTTAAACTCAAAAGATTTCGCTTTAAATTTTCTACAGCATCTTAACAGCTGCCATAAGAACATACAATTTTTTCTCGAGTTTGAAGAAAAAGAAGAAATTATTTTCTTAGAAGTGCTTATTAAACGTACTACATTCAATACCTTCACAACATCTGTTTACAGAAAAAAGAAATTCACTCTACTCTTCATTAAGTGGAACTCTTTCATTCCCCACAAATACAGAGTTAATTTAATTCGCACACTCACTTTTTGTTGTTTCCGGCTATGTTTCACGCCAATATTACTACAATCTGCTCTTGTTGACTTAAGAAAATGTCTTCTGCAAAATGGTTACCCTAAAGGAACTATAAACTTCAACATCAACGATGTTTTGTGTAAGAATAGAAAATACAAATAAAAAACCCTACGTCAGAAAGGCTGGCGATTCCTACAAAAATCTATTTTGCAATAGTACATATTCTACTGCAATTCTGCTTAATAAGATAAACGTTTATATTTACATATGTTGGAGCGATATTAGGTTACAGAACGATTCACTCGGTATCCATGAGATTCGGTTGTTTCGTAAGTTTGTAGAATATTAAAAATAAACTCCGACTGTAATAATCCTTCGAGATCTCAAACTATACTTTATGCGCTATCTATGAGATTTGGTTATTTTGCAAAAGTATAGAAATGCTGTATATGAAAAGTAAATATCCTTTTTTACTACAATACTGTGGGCGTCATTGTTTGCAGGGATATCAAAGGCAAGCTCCCACAGCTGTTTTTCAAAACTTTCTTTTATAAAATTTTTAAATATTTTATATATTTTTCGTAACGTGCATGAATATATACCACAGTAGATTATTACTCAAATAGAGGTAGATTACATGACCTTAACAACAAGCAAACAGTGCATTACAAAGTGAAAGTGCACTTCGCTAGATATGGAATTCCTCGAAAAATTGTTTTAGATTCAGACTCCCAATTCGTTTCACAAGAATTCAAGCAGTTCACTCATGACTGGGAAATCAATCGTATCACTTCGCCCCGATTATATAACATAATCAGTCAAGGGGTAAAGCCGAATTTGCTGTGAAAATAATCAAAAACATAATGACAAAGGCAACTCAGGATGGAACTGATCAATACGAAGCTCTCTTGGAATTGAGAAACACATCGAGACAAATTACCAACCCAAGCCCTGTAAGTATGATATTCAACATTCGACCAAGAACCATGATCCCATCTGTCAACAACAAACTCACAGATAAACCAAAGGTTGCATAACGCAGAAACAAGCGACGCGCAACAGTCAAGAAGTACTATGACAAAACTGCGAAAGAACCATCAATGGGTCCACTTATAACACATTAACGAAATGATCATACACATGCAAGATGGTGTAAATGGCCATGATGTTTATATTATCAAGAAAAAAGTCAAAAGCGGCATCGATCTGTTCATCACTGACATAACAAATCTGACATCCATTATATTCATACTATTCATCCCATCTTTAGATGAACATTCTCGGCAAGAGTTTTAATTCAATGGATTAACAACACTTGTTATATATTGATAAATACAACAACTATGTAATTGCCTAACTCAATTGACAAATCAAGATAGCTGTTGTTCTGAACCTCCAAAATTCAATTTTGCCATTAATTTCTCAGTAT
>JAOTRI020065675.1:0-16977 GCA_028564885.2 Zoanthus sanctaehelenae
TCATTCTGATATTGTAAAATTAGATATGCAAAACCCGAAAATTGCAGTTTTTGCGCCATTTCCTTTATAAATCGCAAGGCTGAAAGCTCGCTTCTTTTTACAAATGAGATGCAAATTCTTGCGCGTGACGTCAGATGTCCAGCCATTCTGCCCTATGAAAGAGTTGTCAAAAGGAGATCGATCGGAGGAAAGGAGAGGATATATGGAATGCTGCATTGGAAGGAATGTCTAGTAAGATATTTGTGTGATTTTGATGTTAAATAAAACAGGAAAGTAATTTTTGTATTTGCTGATTGTTCAAATTGTTAAATTTCTTTTTCATATCCTTGCTAGTTATGCTAATAACTCAATTGTTGTTTTCACAAGCTACACTTACATTCAGATGATAAATTCTCAGCTTAAAAGCTTCCAGAGTAGTGATAGTAAAGTCTTAGCTAAAGAAATAGTTTACAGATGCATATGACTTTATGATACATGACTTTCTGATGCATAATGACTTTCATTAATTGGTAGTATGACGAAAGTTAAGTGTTTGTTTATATTAAGAATTTATTTTTCCAGAGAGAAAAAATTCATCTAGTTCCTCATCTGGGCCATCTTCAGATGAACCTCGAACTGATGATGATGATGATGATGATGATGATGAGGTAGTTCAGCCTCAAGGGAAGTCGAAAGGTACAACATATGGATAAATATATTGTCATGAGTATTTATTAATTTTATTTATTTTTTGTATTATGTGAATTTTTATGTATTTGTTATGAGTATTTTACCTAATGGAGGAAATGGTGGAGGGGGAGCTGAAGAGTCTCTACCCTTTATATTTTTATCTTTTTATAATTAAATATTTATTTAATCATATAATATTTCACATTACCTAGAGTTTGCAATACAGTACTAACATATTTACAAGATTTACAGGACAATAGTTTATAAAACATGTGTATAATAAAAAGATGAGTATATTTACAATGCAGTGTTTTTTAAATTAATGTAAATTTAGCACTCTACGGTAGACAGAGAACCTCAGTAGGTTTTAAAGCCCCCTGCAATGGAAGATTAAGTTAAGAATAAGATTATTAAACTATTGTTACTGTCACTTATATCTTAGTATTATTGTATTTGTCTTTTGCTTTAACAAGTTTAAATAGAAAAAAAAGGTTAGCACCCCACCCTATTCTCAGCAGCTCTCGATGCCTGTTTATGGGTGATGTCTGATCAAGTAATCTAGCCATTCGTAAGTGGCTACTTGAATTTTGACAGAAGTCTTTAAAATAAGTTAATGTAAGTCTTGCTGGAACTATTCACTTCCGAATATATTTCAAGGCTACATGTTTTTTGCAGCAGGTCGCAGACAAACCATTCGGAAAAGATGTAGCAAGGTCTCTATAGTGGAAATGCTGTCAGATAAATACATCCAAAAAGCAGAACAGAAAAACAAAGAGCTAGATGTGAGAAAAATGGAACTTGAGTTTCAAAAGCAAAAGTTTGAAGCTGAGACAGAGGAAAGAAAGGCCAGGCTGGATTTGGAGCTTGAGGAAAGAAGGGCTGTGCTGGCCTTGTTGAGGAACAGGCCTTGATTTCAAATCTAAAACTCTTAGTGTCATAGAGAAAGTGAAATTAGAATTTTGTAGGTTTTGAATGAAAATATATTATATATGTGTATCTTTTTCATTTTTGTATTTAAAGGGAGGTATCAGTTTTCAAAAACTGTCCAGTTGTAATCAATCCATTAGGAGCCTGAATTGACTACAAAATTAATAAACAAACATTGTTCTTATTAGTTTATTATGACTGATAAAAGGCACATTTAGAAAGGGTTACAGTATGCTAGTACCCTCCTTGCATACGCCCTAATCCCTCACTCGGGTTTTGTTTGATCCAATTTGTTTTACTCACTTAAATATGTTTGATGCTGTTTTACTTCACGGAGGTAGTACAAGGGGTACATCCCAACAGCAGGGGTGGCAAAATAAGTATAACCCAACAGCATGGGGGCAAAAGGGGTACATAACAACATCAGGAACATCAGTTTAAGCTTATCAAAAAAGTATATATTACTGTACCTGAAATTTCAAACAATGGATTCGCTTGTGACCACTGCACATGATTCTTTGATTGTATATTGGTCGTGCGAAGGGTCTTGGTGTTCCATCAATAAAACCCCAACAATGGTCAAGTGGAGCACCTTTTGCATGTATCGCTTGCGAGAAATCTTCAAGGTCCAACCACACAAGGTTTAATGAACTGAGTAAATGTTTGTGTGTTCGGTATATGTCGTCGACTACCTAAAATGCAGAATTTGTGTTACTTGGCTATATATATTCCTGTTAAAATTTTAATGGGATGTGAAAATGCCGTAAAATGAAAAAGTGTTATTTGAATACATTGTTAAAGATAAGGCTGAGTTCGGATTCATGTCGTCCAAACAGAGGAACAAGATCGCTCCATTTACTCAGATAGGCAAATCTACATAGCATTATCATCAGAGCTTCCATTCCTGTTGCCACTGTTCCCTGTACACAGACATAGCAATCTGGTATTTCCAAAACGCTTTTTAATCGATCCATATCGCCCTTCTCAAACCTGTAAAATACGAATTGTCTTCAGAAATGATATACAGCAAACCCTCGAATATAATCGATTTTATGTGTCGGCTGATTTTACGTCTGTACCTGAATAGTTTTTGCAGTCATCTCCTGAAACATCTTCCAAATTGAGGCAAGGTTCAAGTATCTTCTTTGGTGCGAAAGCAGTTTCTAACAACAAAAGTGCAATGTCGTCCTCATCACTACTACTTTCACTGCTAGAACTGTTGTCAATTTCGAAGGATAAATATTCCACGAGTTGGTTAAAATTGCGCCTAAAAATTAAATTGCGAAATGAAAAGAAAGTATTTTCTTTTATCGGATAATGGTGTGACGAGTACTTGAGGTTCCAATAACACTATAAACGCAAAGTTAAAACCAACATAACAAAAAGTTCAACCTACTTTCGGGCATTCGCCATGATGGAATCTTCCCAGAGTTCCGGTTTTCGTGGTTTTTGTACGTGAAAAGGCGACGCGAATCTAAATCGCTTAAAAACCTGAAACTTCTAACCTCTGACCAAAAACCAAACGTGGATCTGAAACTCTCTAGTAGGTGCTTGTCACCCTGAAAAACCCTGTAAATGGGAAGGGGAGAAAGAAAAGGGGCTTGGCAAGAAAGTAAAAACATATGTTTTGGCAAAATTATGAAACTATATCAGTTTTTGCTTTAATAGGATTTATAACTGTAATACCATAAATATTTTATTCTGATAAAATATTGTTACAAACAGTTAGGACATGTCAAAGGTAGAGATCTATTACAACGAAGCTCCTATGGCCTTGAAACTAGCCGATGTAAAACATTATGCATCACTCAAATGTTTTGTTGTGTTAAAACTCCTTTGATCATCCTTTGGACCACATTACCTTAATGAGCTCCACCTCCTGCTAAGAGTTACTGCTGTTTTACTCTCCAATGTGATTGAGGATGCCATGGAGTGGGATGATAAGGATGACTTTACAAAAGCGAAAGAGGAACAAAAAGAAATACATCTGAGGAAGCTTTCACAGATCATAAACAACAGTGGGGTTACTTTTAGTGTTTGGGAGAAAATATATGTAGATGGGCGAGGGTCAGGGAAAATGGACTGGACATCTCTAATGGGAGATGAAAAGAAAAAGCTTTTGAGAACCTTCCTAGATAAACTTCAGGCAAGCATCGATGCCATTCAATCAGACACTTGTGCAACAGTCATCAAGCTGTGGAAAGTATCAGAATATGTATTGGAAACGATGAATCCCATTGATTTCTTTTGAAATACGCTCTCATGTTTTTTTAGACATAAAACATTCTTACTTGCAGTCAGATGCCTTTGGTTTCTACAGCAAAAATTCTTGTCGTTTAATAGTGTGAGTAGACGCCACATTGCGCCAAATAATCAGCTGTTTCTTTGCTGATGTGTAATATACGTTGAATTCGTGTTTTAGGAATAATTTTTTTTCTCTTTGTTTTGAAGCACTATATTCATTTTTACAATCAATTGCGTGTTACTGAAATATGATATCTTCGCTACCAAAACTTATGACAGCCGACACCCAAAATGCTTGAAATAAAATAGGTTGCGGGCTAACAGTGAAAGTTTTATTTTACAAGTTTTGACCTGTATATTATTTAGGCGAAGAGAATTGAGAAAACAAAACTCCAAAATAAAAATTCAAAGTTCGTTTGTGTTGTTTCAATATCCGGCCAAACAATGAAAGCTTTATTTCTGTAGGTGTTTGAATGAAACAAAAAGAATTTTGATTTTGCAGAATGAGTCGAGTTCAAGTTCAAAATTTTAATTCCATCTTTTTGCAAGGAAAAATGCAACTCTTTCTTGACCTTGTGATGTCATTTTTGCGAAATGCTCAATAAATTTACTTCAAATACAATATTGTTTTTAATTTTCGTTTTTCTTTCGATATTGGTTATTTTAATTTAAAGAATTTAAATATAGAATTAGGAAGTAACTAATAAAATATTAAACTAATCATTGTAGTTACAATGATGTAGATGTAGGTAATCCCCTCCGAGTATCTGCGCCCTTCATTAAACCCTTTACAGGAACCTGGTGTTCACTTTGAAGGGCCTTTCTTCAGAAATACTATGGAAAGACGTGTAGATTTTTTTAGGCTTTTCTTTACGAAAGAAAAGTATTGTCGATCACACAAATGTTTATACATACTGTACATCCGTGTTAGCTCTGGGAGCCACAAGAGTTACGCCTCTTAGGATGGTGGCTGGAAGGAAACAACTTCCCATGAAACTTATGGGCTCATTGCGTTATTGATATATTTTGGTTTAAAGTGGAGGATGTTGAAAAATACTGGAGCACCCAAACTATATATCATGGCCTATGGGCACGAAAATTCATGCCATTTTTGCACATAATGGACCCCCTAAATGAGAACGCTCGAAACATGTTACGCGAGGTAGAGGAGTTTGTTCAGCTTTTTAAATGTAAGGACTTGTATCAGCCGAGGGAACATGTTGCTGTTGATGAGCGCATGCTAAAGTCCCAATATAGGTCAGGTATTCAACAGTACCTAAAGGATAAACCCACAACGTCGGTATAAAGTTGTGGATATTAGCTCCAATGCCTATGTATATAATTTCAATATCTACATAGGTAAGCAGGTAGGAAGGGAAATTAGTACCAATGGACTGGGCTATGATGTTGTGATGACCCTCATGCAAGACTATCTTGACTCTGTGACTCTTGCTAGGGACCGTAGAGGAAGTATGCGTTGGGAGAGGGAGCACCTGGGTTAGCATTGCAATGGGTTGACAACAAGGTAGTAAGTCTGATTTCTACCACTGGTAATGCAAAAGACACCACACGGGTGAGCCGTAAGAGAAAAGCCAATGGCGTCTGGAGTATGATTGATGTTCCACAGCCTAAGGCTTACCACATGTACAATCAGTACATGAATGCAGTTAAACGATCTAATCAGATCCTGGCCGCCTACAATATTCACCAAAAGTGCATAAGGTATGGCTGTTATGAACAGTTTCATCCTGTTCCAAAAACATCAATATAAGTTCCCTAATAATGAAGCTCTGAAAGGACTGGCTAAGTACTCATTGGTGGCATACAGGGTGGAGCTTGTTCGTAACCTTTGTGATTTCCCTGTAACAGATACCCCCCTCCCCCTCTAAAGATAACGTAAAGGGAAGTACCTTATGTGCCTTTGATGTTGTTCACTGCCCAATATATTTGGAAATGAAGAACAGTGTGTGGTGTGTTTTAAAGAGGGAAGGGGTCGCAAGTTAGTGCACTCCTCCTGCAGTGCACCTCAATGTGCAGGGCTACACATGCACATCACTAAGGAACAAAACTTTTATCACGTGTTTTACGACCAACAATAGGTTGCGTAGCTTTGAAATGTTTATAATTTTAGTACGAATCAATTTATGTGTTTTTTTAAAAAAAATTTTTAAACATTATTTTAGCAGTATTTTTAGTAAGGTAGCTTGAGGTGTATGTACTAAACAATTAATAATCAAACTTGTGTTATTGAAAAACAAAAAACTACAAAAAAGAATAATAAATTTATCATAATTTGAAAAGATTTTATTTTTGTTGTGCCTATTAATATTTAGAAACTGCCTGTTGTTATATCACACAAAAACGCATTTTCAGTGCGGGGTCTATTGTCTTTTTAGAGCTAATATTATTTTTCATCTGCTTGAATATTTCCTTTAGGTAGGCGTAGTTCAATACGCAAGGAATGCTAGATGACTACATTAATACAACCAGTGTTCCACAAGTATGATTCTATTTTTATTCGTTTTGAGACAAATTTTCAGGATATCTTCCCTACATGGTAGGGAGCATTTTTATTTCAGTATATCATGTATTAACATAGATTAATTTATTAGCCAAATTAAGAACAATTTTATAAAATAAAAATTTGTTCAGGTTGTAGGTTCATCCTTTCTCTTTCTTTCGTTTGAGGTATAATTTCTTTTGGTTGTGTAGTTTCTTGGAAAGGAAGAATTACAAATATACAGTTTGTTATTTGCACTCATTTTTAGTACATTTACTAGAAAAATCATAATAATATCTATTTTCATTCTTTTTCATCCATACTTTCAGAATATCTTCTCCGAATGGTAGGGAACATTTTTATATTTAGTACATAAATATGTCAATCATATTTTATCAAGGCTTTTGACTTACTAAAGCTGAACATGATGATAGTGTATTTGAAATATGCACATAAGTTAATGTATTAGCAAAAGTAGGAAAAGTTTATGAAGGAAAACGTTTGTTTAAGTTGTAGCGTTGTTCTTTCTCTTTTCTGTTTTACTATTACTTGAATACGGGATCAAGATGTCTGAGAATGTTGATATATAGAAGCAGCTGACTTCATTCCAATTCTCGTTGATTGGAAATGTGATTTTTATTTATTTAGCGAGGATATTTGCACTTCAAGTTCAACAGTTAATTATTATATTTTGTATTTATACTAGTAACACTTATTATTATACATTGGTGTCGATTTTGATAAACTATAAGCACGCAGCTAAATCTTGCTTGCTCTGTCTCTCATACGTCATACCTGCAGAAAATAGATTTTAAAAATGACGTCATTAACAAACTAACCAAAAGTTTGAACAGTTTTAATATGCATAAGAAAACACTTATTGGATTCGGTTTTCGCATGATAGCGAAAATTATCAAGGCCTCAGTTTGTGTTATCTGCCTCAGCCTTCTGTAGATAACTCAAACTTTGGCCTTGATAATTTTCGCTATCATGCTCAGCCTCATCCAATAATTGTTAATTACTTTTCATTAAATTGACGATGGCATAAGCATGCATGCCGAAACATGTCTTTAAAATCAGTTGTCCCTTTTTTCAATAACAAATTAACTTAAGTAATTTGCTGCCAAATAAAGATATTGTTTGTTTTCACTTTATTACACTTTTTACGTTTTCTGCACAAAATCGTTTTATTTTTTTGCAAAACTAATCTAACGATTAATTTTTATTTTTTTTTTATAATAAATCTTACTAGAGCAATCTGAGAACCCACCAAAGTATATTGTATACACTTAAATTGATTGAAATACGAAATACAACGTAAATCAAAAGAGAGACTAAAATATATATCTTACTGGACTCAAGACACAAGTAGAGTTATTACTTTTTATTATAGTTTAGTTATTGCTGAAAATCTTCTAGCATGAGCAGCATGTGATAATATGGAAATTTTCATGGGAATTTACAGGATGATGTGTCCATACCGTAGTTATCCAATTACTCTGCGTTTTTCTGAAGCCGTTGGACACAGAACATACGGCTTTAAGTGTTTCCAAAAACCAATAATTGGAAACTAAGCCTAATTGGCCCCATGTGACGCCATATTTTTACAGTGCAACATGAAAGGCCGAAATATACAAGTTTTTAAGAAATGATTAATCTTCTCGTTATTTTATTTATATTGAAACTGTTTGTCCAAAAGAATATATTAACTATGTTAATAAGAAGTATGGGAAAGAGATCCGAGCTGAAGTGCGCGATTACGAACGACAACGCATGAAGCTTGCGAGGATTGAACTTGACATTGGTTTTTTAAATTAAAATAGATTACATTCATATTTAAATATTCGTTATACCATCATCATTTGCTGTTGATGGCCTTTGGAGAAAGGCCGCAATATACAAGTTTTTAAGAAATGATTAATCTTCTCGTTATTTTATTTATATTGAAACTGTTTGCCCAAAAGAATATAATTACTTTGAATGCTTTTCACAATCCTCTCCATGTAATCACTAAATGTAACTTGAGAAAAATATTTTTGAAATACAAGAGGTCAATGCAAAGCTTTAAAAACAAAATAAATGAATTGTTTACCAATACATACACACTGATAATCTCTATGCCTCTATGCATCATAACGGCAGGACAAATTAGTTCAATTTAGCTTTTTTTTCAACTTTCAAAATCCCGAGTTTAACAGATTTTTTAAAACAGGAAAATAAATCGGTCTTCATGGCCTTTATTGAATTTATTCATTTATTGAAAATATTCAAAAAACTCAATTGTGATATGTACCTCATCATCATCTTAAGGTTTCATTGTACAGTCAAACCTCGATTATAAAGTCTACTGGGGACCAGAAGAATGGATAATCGAGAGACTAGACAACTGAATAAATTTATAAATAATTAGGTATATGTTGGGACCGAAAAAAACAGTTTAGATAATCAAAAAGTTTAGATAATCGAGATCCCGATAATGTAAATAATCATGGTTTGGCCGTTGTATTTTTAAATAGTGCAAGTTAAGTGGCAGAAGATGTTTTGCATGATGAGATTTATATTGTCATTAATATGGTATCTTTTAAATTAGTTCTTGAAACTTTCTTTTGTAGAATAATTTTCTATAGTTTCAAGTTTGGCTTTGGACAATGGAGTCCATATATTTCAGACAGAGCTGCATTAGTGAAAATTGTATAAAATGTTAAAATAAATTAATTCTAAATGATGTATAGTTGCACAGGTTGCTAAATTTTTAAAGAGTAGGGAAATCAGCGAGGAGGTTGTGAAGAGATTTATAGACCAGAAGGTAAACATATCGTTTTAGTGGTCGAATAATGATAGTAATAAATTTTGGGCTGGTTTTGAAGGAAGGAAAGTGATAATACCATATTTCTTTAAATAAGTGCCAGGGTGCTTATTTAATTTTTGGTTTTGTATGGCGAGCACTGTTGTTAGACTATCTCTTTGTGCCAATATGGACATTGAAGTTGAATCTATGAGAAAAATCCCTATATTCTCAATTTCTCTTCAAAGAGTGAGTTGAATTTAAAGTTATACAATTTAACGGTGAGTCTATTTTATTTTTTGAATGGGGGAGGGGTAAACACTTATTCAAAACAAGGTGCTTATTGAGTAAATATGGCATATAATTTGCCTTCAAATGTTGTTTCATTTTACAGCCAATAAATGCAGGTAATTGGGAACATTTCCCAACAAAGTATGTTCTTACCATGCCAGAAACATTAATATTATTGTCTACCGAAGGCCTTTTAAATTTAATTTGGTTGCAAAGCAAGAATTGATTTGATAACATGATTGGATTTTAAAACAATTAGAATTCCACCATGGTCAGGAATGACAATCTAGGAATTTTCTGAAGGTATCAAATGAGATGTACTATCCAGACTATATATAAAACACTGTTGATGGGATGTAAAAGTGTAAAATCTGTTTTCAAACAGCAGGGAGCTTCATGTGAGGCTGAAGTATAAAAGTTGAGGGATCATGAGTCACCACAGGAAATCTATAGAAATGTTTCGAAAAGATGTCAACAGACTAACTTATTTTCGTTCCCTTTCCCTTTTCCTAATCGCCCCTTTTTCCTTTCTCTCAATTTTCCACATTCCCCACACCCTTTTTCCCCCTCCCCCCATACCGAATTGAGTTACAAATTTGTTCACACATTACCAGACTAAATACTAGCTGGCCTGCGAGGGGTGCCAGGGATGCTCATCAGAAATTTTAAAATGAACCCCTAAACGGAGTAGCCTAATGAAATTGCAGCATTACAGGTAAAATCAAAAATTGTGCAAAGAAAAGAAAGGTTAAACCTACTTAACAGCACTAAATGACTAGTCAGTTTCAATGCTAAGATTTGACTTATGCTACAAGTTGTCAGGTTATAAGAAAAATTTTAAAGTTTGACTCATAGTTTGTTTGTTCCAAATCCTGCGATTTTATCCCTTAAAGGTACGAAACGTACCCCCACCCCCATCTAGCTAGAGTGATACAGGTATGTATAAATCCTAAGGTAATCATATAAAAAGGTTTGCATAACCGTAGCAAAATACATCGAAAACCGTTTATTGTGTCAATGAAATTGGTACGGGAAGCAGTGTCACGCAACTAAAATGATGCTAATTTTTTCAGTTTGCGCCTTCCAATTATTATTGACATTTTAGTATGTTATTATGCGCATGCCTAAACATACCGTGAAAAAACCTTTTTTGCTGTAAGCATTTTGACCTTATAAATTCAACTACCTTTTTTTATATAGACCTCAATAGACCTTATATTGCACCTGAAATACACATCATAGAGTATGTATACTAACAGACAAATAGCGCATTTTTACACAAAAAAATAATACTTCTAGAAAGTTTTCTTTAATGTTATTTGGTTTTATTTCTGTTGCTTTTTCCTTTAGTGAACAAGAAAATGATTGGAAAGGTTTCTCTGATGACCTCAAAAGGCAAGTTTCTAAACACAGTTTACTTCTAAACTCTAGAATGGGTACAGGCGGGTTTAGTGTAAGGCATTCTTTATTTCACAAAATATCATGTACAAGCAATCTATTGGTTACAATTATAGTACAGTACAATGTTAACATCAAAACTGAAAGTAAATTGTCCCATAAAACACAAAATATACAATCGGAATAACCACCTAAACCAACTGTACAGTAAGTACTAAAACTGTTGTAAGACAAAATCACTTTAAAATAGTTGATTAGAGGGGTAGGAAAGATAAAATGCTTCAGTTCAGCTGTGTATTGAGTCAATGTGACTTTGCCTAATTATATTGCTATTTCAAAAAACACGATATTAATGCTAAATAGACTGTTTTGAACCCTTTTATGGCAACAGCCTGATGTATCAGAGATGCGCTCTCTTACATTTATATTCTCCTGATTATGTTAAAATTACTAAAATAACCCGTAAATATTAATTGAAATTACAAAATGCGGTAGTACAAACAATGGTGGTAGCAGATGATGTTAATGCTATATTTACAAGGATAAGTGTGGTTACATTTTTTTTTCACCACAAAAAAAAATTCAAATTCTCTAGCTGATACAATCCTACTATTTTAATCTGAAATAACAGATTTGGTTTTTTGCCTTTATTAGCGATGATAGCGACAACGGTAATATGAACCTCCACCCTTCTTTCCTTATTGGTACGAACGAGGAGCGTAAAAGGCTGCGTGAAGAAGTTGACCGCGAGTTAGCAGAGTCAGAGAAAGCAGATAGGGAAAGGAAGCACGAAGAATGAAGCAGATGAGCGAGAGGAACTAGAACAGGATAAAAAACGAAGAAAAACAGTTGAACGTGCTAACTGTTTAGAGAAAACAAGGTTAAGAAAAGAAGCCAGAGTACTACCTCAACCAAATGATGAAGAACAACATCAGGTAGTGTGTGTGCGCTATCTGAAACTGGGAACAATTAAGCAGAAATTTGATCCCGACTGCTCTGTTTTGGCTGTGTACGATTGGGTTGGATCTCTATGCCCCCAACCAGAACACTTCACTTTGGAAACAGTTCCAAGTGAAGTCGTTTACCTAGATGACAAAGTTTCATGTATTACGCAAATGCTGTACATGAGGGAACAGGAATATGCATTGCCATTGTCCAAGTATGATTCACGTATTGCTCTTGGTCTTGGGGGATACAGCAATGAAGTTAGTGTCGACAACACTCTCTCATACACGAGTTTCCTTACCCACGATGCGAGCTCTCCATCAAACACTCTGTTGACACCTGACACTAGTATGCCAGCTTTTTTAATTGAAGGAGATGATATGCCAAGAAGGGAAACATTCATGATTATTTCGCCACATTAAACGCCAAAAGAAGAGATGCAGTGAATTTACTTCACTCTGTAAAGTATGTCACTGTAAAAAGATACGATGTTTTCCACGACGTTATGGTAAAGATCAGGATATTGTACACTACAAACTCTATGCAAGATTTCTTAAATATACTTAGAGTTTAATTATTTGTTCGCTCTATGTCCATTTCATCGTTTCATAGGGATACATAAAGAACAGAATAAGGCATGAAATTCATTAGTCTCCAATATAATAATTAACTGAAAAAAATTGTTATATCTAACAATTAATTTTCTATATTTTTTGATAATAAACTTCACTGGGACAACCAGAGAATCTACCAAAAAATATTGTATGTACAAATTAAAACGTTTTATATGAAATTAAAGCCCAAGAGGATGTTTACATGAGATGCGGTATCCCCATGAAGATAGGGTATCTTTCTTGTTGTATAAGGCAAAGCAAAAGAGAGAGCTTTAGAGATTAAAAATATTTCTGTTACTGGACTCAAGACACAAGAAGAGTTATAAAATTTTATTTTAGTTTAGTTATTGCTGAAAATACTCTAGCTTGAGCAACATGTGATTATGAAAAATGTAATGAGAACTCACAGGATGACTTGTCCATACCATAGTTAATCTAATTAAACTGCGTTTTTCTGAAGCTTTTGGACACAGAACAGACAGTTACAGTCTATTGTCTTCCTCCCAATCGAAAAACGAGATATCAACCGTCGGCAAAGGTTGTTTAATTGAGAATCGTTCCTCCTAACATCATAATTATAGTAGCCATTATTCTAACTGTATACTATGTTATTTCGTAAACGGATTTCAGTAAGATTTTCTGTTTTACGAGTTTTTCATCGTCATAGAACCAGTGAAGTTTGCCAGATTCATAACGCTAAAACTAGCACCAGGAAGAAAGTTTTTCTTCAACATTTTTCCAGTATTCAAACCAACTCCAGCCGTTAGCCCGCCAAGGACTGCAAAATCAGTTACAATCTTAACTAACTTATTTTGTTCTTTTGGCCTTTCCTTTTCATGAGTATTTCATGTTTGGTTTTAACTTGTTTTCACAGTATTCCCTACAGAAAGTTTTCTGGTGTAGGAGGTGGTGCTAATGTATACCTTTCTTGCTCTGATTTATATTGTCCATATCGTAATTCACTGATAATTTTACAACTAAAGAAGCTATGGCAGCTGAACAGAATTTGTCTATGAATGAGGTAGAGTCACTAAACTCTGATTCTCTTTCTTTTCTGTTTTTCCTCTTTTTTATGATATTCAACAAAAATTACCAGATTTCTTGGGATCTTTTTCTTTTTTTAGGAGCTGTAGAAGGAACTTCCCTCTCAGTAACGTGTTGATCAGGTTCATTAACTTCACCAGCCATGTGTCTTATGATCCTTACTGTCTTGAACAATATTAACTTACTATGCATTATACTTAGGAATTCTAAGTACTAATCTTAAGAAAGTTTCATCAAATTCTAAATCCTGCTTAAAATCTTCATCAGAATCTGTGTTTTCTGGTAGCATACGTTTGCGTGGTAAACATTCTTCACCAGATTCATCATCATTAGTTGTTGCATTTCTCATCATTCTTGGTCTTTGAACAGCTTTTACAGCTTTTACAAGCGCCATAACTTTTCTTTCCATGAGAGCCATAAAATATATCATCACAGTGTAGTACTGGGTAATAACTACCATTCTAACTCATGTATTCCAAAGATGTTTTATTTTTTTTTGTTATTTTTGTTATTAGTTTCACATTTCGGGGTTTTAACTTTACCCTCAGTAATAAGTTTAAACTAACGATGACTGGGTAAGGAAATTAAAAAGAAAATCAATACTTCAAGGTGAGCTGTTACCTTCTAATAATGACAGCCAGATCAAGATCGCGCAAAACGATCAGGATCAATACTCGAGGAGAGACTGTTTAGAGATTAGAGGCAATCCAGTTCATCATGACGAAGGCACAAACACCATCTCCAAGCTGTTGGCAAACTTGTCGGTGTTCAGGTTAAAGACGAAGATATTTCCACAAGTCACAAAACAAGAAAGAACAATCAAATATTGCTAAATCCACAAGATGTGATATCCGAGACAAAATTTACTAGGCGATCAAACAACCTGAATAACAAATCCACGAGGGCTCATGGAATGTTGAGGGAAAGAGGCCAAAAGATTTTTATCCCAGAAAACCTAACTCAGCATAACAAAAAGTTGTTGAATAAGTGTTTAAAAGCCAAAAAAAATATTTCAAGTTCCTTTCAAAATTCTACGTGAAAATTGAAATGCAGAAAGACTCGTCGCACCCAGCCATCCCCATCAAGAACAAGAACAATCTGTACAAGCATATTATTTGTAATGTGAAGGATCCAGGAACCTCCAAGACCAGTTTTGACCAAGTTTTGAGCGAATGGCCAGCGGTCATGAACCTAACTGGCAGCTTTTTCATAGCTCCCGTAATTTTTGTATTTTACGTGTTTTTTCTTGTATTTTTGTTGTTGCTCTTGAAGGAGGAGGTCCTACGATTATCGAATAGCCTTCAGGCAGAGAAAGAAACAGTAAGTGATTTAGAACAGTATATAAGTCGGGAATGTTTCGAAATTACTGGTATACCAGAGGAAATGCCTGAAGATACAAATGACATAGTAATTCGAGTTGGTCGCGTGATAGGAGTGGAAATTGAAAAAAGCGACATTTCTGTTAGTCACCGGCTCCCTACAAAACAGTCCTACAGCAAGGCTGTCCGCAAAGGTAAAGAGACGAAGAAAATCATCGCTAAATTTGTTAGAAGGGATAAACGTTATGAATTTTAAAGGGCGAGGAAGCTCTTCAAAAACAGAACAACAAAAGATCTTAACTTGGCCAGATATTCCGAAAACCGTATTTTTATTAATGAAAATCTTAGCTCAAACAATATGCAACTTCTAAAGGAAAGCCTTAGGATTAAGCGAGATATGAATTATAAGTTTATTTGGACATACAATGGACGTATCGTTCTTCGAAAGGATGCAAACAGTCCAGCCAAAACTGTTTCAAGTCAAAGAGACCTTGAATTTATCCGAAGCGAAAATGTTTCAAGGACAAGGACAAGTACTTCAAGCCAGAGATCTAGCTCTTCAACTCAAGATGTATAACTTTTATTTGGATAATTTCTTTTTTCTTCAAATGCAAGATGAGTCAATGTCTATTTTTTTTATCACAGCTATACGGTCCTATATCATAATTGTATGCATAAAAGTTTTAGAAGTGAATATAACTTAGCTCATAAAAATGGTCTATTGAAAGTAGGTGTAATGTTAGCTTTTGTTTATATGTTTAAAATGCACTTTAAGAACTTTCAAGGCAGCTACTGAGAACCAGAATAGATTATTGAATCTACCGCGCTTTGAAATAAATTATTATCTAAGTTAAATAATATTCCAAATGTAAATGATTTTGATGTTGAGAGAAATTTTCTACAGTTGGCAAATTTTCAATATTACACCCCTCTGCAGTTCACTACGGACGCAGACATCACACAAACCTTTCAAAATAATTGTTTTTCTGCAGCTCATTTAAATATCAGAAGTGTATCAGCGAATTTCAACGAGTTTTGTGTCTTGCTTGCTGATTTAGAACACAGTTTTGATCTAATAGGATTATCTGAAACTAAAATCAAAAAAGATGTTGGAGAAACTTTTAATACTACAGTCGCTGGCTATGATTTAATATCACAGCCGACTCTCAGCAATGCAGGAGGAGTTGGTTTGTATGTGAAACAGGGCCTGCGTTACCATTTAAGGGGTGATTTATCTTCCATCACAGAGGAATTTGAGACACTCTGGATAGAAACAAATAATAATTGTTCAAAAAATATTATATGTGGAGTAATCTACAAACACCCTAACGGAAAAGTAGAAAAGTTCAATGAGCATTTATTTTCAGTGATTGATCGTATATCAAAGGAAAAAAAACTATGTATTGTTATGGGGGATATCAATATAATTCTTCTAAACTATGACACTTGTTCCTTAACACAGAACTTTGTCAATACTCTTGGTACTTATTACTTTCTACCTCAAATCAGACAGCCAACGAGAATCACTGATCATACAACAACGTTAATTGATATTTTTATAAGCTCTACGGAGCATAGTTTAATTTGCGGTAATATTATTCATGATATTACTGATCACTTACCAAACAATCATATACTTCAAAATTGCACAAAATATATCAGAGAGATAATACAAAGCTTAAAGAAAGCGACCTAATACGAGACGTACAGTCTATAAACTGGCATGATGTGACACAATATAATGATAATGTGAATCAAATTTTTTATTCTTTTTCTTTTTGTATCTCAAGCGTTATTGATAAACACGCTCCATTACAAAAACTATCAAAGAGAGAGATCAAAACAAGAACTAAGCCATGATAACTCCATTAAAGTAAAAAACAAACTGTTTAATACATTTTTAAAAGATAAAAACTCATTTCATCACTCCCAGTTTAAGATGTATCGAAACAAACTTAAACACTTAAAGCAATACTAATGCAAGTACTTTTCTGACAATTTAAATAACATGAAAAAAACGTGGAAGGGAATAAAGCAACTTATTTCAACTAAATCAAGAAAGACACAGTGCTCAAATAATATTGTAACTAGGGGTAAGCAGAGCTTAGAAAGTGTGGGCGGGAAACTGAGAAGTATTATTATTTGAGAAAGGTATACAACACCCTTTGTTGAAAATTTTTAGGTTTTTTAAAATCAATATATTTAGTGCTAACCGCAAGCCCCCAAAAGGTAAAATAATCG
>JAOTRI020065749.1:0-16974 GCA_028564885.2 Zoanthus sanctaehelenae
ATCTATCTATCTATCTATCTATCTATCTATCTATCTATCTATCTATCTATCTATCTATCTATCTATCTATCTATCTTCATACTACAATCTGATTTGCTCCATAACCTCGGGCTATTCGTGATGTCCGAGTTGACGAGTTTCCGAAAACAATGGCGGCTCATTAGCGTTTTGTGAAAGTGTCAAATAATTATTTACAAGAACTTGTAGATAGTTCAATTTACTAGAAGACAAAAAAGGTACTAAGATGAAATAAAATTATCCAATGGTAAGTTACTAGCATTAGAAAACAGACATATTGCTACTTTTTCATAGATTTTTTACGGACACAAACGAGAGTTGCAAACTGAAAAATTTACTTACGTAGCATCTCCAAATTAGTATGTATTTATCTTCAATTTTGGCTCAATATGAGCCTTCGGCCTCATGGGCTATTGCCTCGTGGTCCATGCGGTCTCGAGGTCTAATTGTTAAATCATAAATGCCTCGAGCGGAACTTGAACCCGCGTTTTCCTGTTTTCAATTCATGTAGGTATGCTAACCGCAATATTATGCATCAAAGACCGTTTACCAGGCACTGATACACTACGTGTGTATGTAATACAAAATACAAAATTATTACTCTTATATACATTCCGTGGCTGTGATATTTTTAGATACTACGTGATGCGGCATTTTGTATGGTCAATATTTTATAGATCTGAAACCGTATATCATATTTTTGAAACATGGTTCGGACAGGTGAATCCGTCTACAAGATTGTTATTTCAGTTCGTAGTTTAATTTGTCCGTGGACCGGATATGTTCCTTGAGACGGTTTTGTTGAAAATAGTCGGCATTTCATTTTAGCTGCTGTTAGCTGTTTATTCATTGCTCTATACACCGTAATGATTTGTCTTAAAGTCTTAAATAAAACGCAATAACTAGTTGTCCACCGCTGCTGTTTCTGGCTTAATCCGAACTTCTATTCATACTATTGCTTCACTGACAAATTAAAGTTAAAGCAGGTTCGTAGGCAATTTTTTTTGGGGTCACAACTCTCTTCCCAATCAATTGATCATACTATATATTACAACTTTCATATTTCTAAAACGAACTGACAAAATGGATTTCATTCTAACTTATTATTGATATTATTTATTATAGAAATAAAAAACGAACTATAGAACCACGCGTGAACGTTAAGTTCACGAAAGAAGTGCTCGTACTCCTCGAGTGAAGTTAAAATTCACAAGTGGTTCTATAACTGAACAGAGCAAGTAGGGCGAGGTTTTTTTAATTTCTTTTGTAAAATAAGCTACCGCCAGAGATGAGTCAAAACAAGCTAAAACCACACTGTGTTTTATTGAGAATTATGATATAGCTACAATATAACGCCTGCTCCGATTGGTTCAAATCTAGGCTTTGTTACACCGATAAAGTCATGGTTTTCGCTTGCTTGTTTTGTCCCTTGTTTTGCTCGCCTGCGGCTCGTAATTTTACAACGTTTTCGTGACTCTCCCAACATCACGCGTGCTCTGTTTCGCCGATAAAGTCATAGAAAGTTGTGCTCTAATGCTTAATTAAAACAATGCTGCACAGCCTATAAAAGAGCGCGTTATATCCGCGTTATTAGTATAAAGGTAAATAAAAGTGTTTCAAAATATGCTTTAAAATATTCATTTTTTAACGTAGATTTTATTTTCCTTATTCATTACTTATATAACCGCGTGGACTTCATGTCCGTTGTAGAAAAAGGTTGGCGTGCTTATTTATTCATGTTATTTAACAATTATTCCAAGAGCGCACGTTGGACAGCAGATAGCAAATAGCCAACGACTCGCGTAACTCCAAGCTTGCCATAATCATCTGATATCCAACTGGCGCGAATGAAATAATTGTTTTATTAAATTTTATGACTTTTCGAAATTCTTCGATACTTGAAAATGAGAATTTTTATTTTAATAAATTGATAACCGACATAGTTAGTTTCCATAGCCGCGGTCACTCAGTATATGAGCTCGTAACAGATAAGAGATTGAGTGAACCAATCCGTACCTGAGAACGATAGAAACGCAATATTTGTCGTTGAAAATTGAATAATCTTGTTTATTATACATTCCATTGTGGTGATCTCTTAGATCCTACCTGAACCGTCATATTTCAAACGGTATTCAACATCAGTACGAACATGCTATATTTTAAACTATAAAAATACAAAACACAAACAAACCTGTCAAGGTTAAAGAACCCAGAAACCATCCAATACGCCTGCCTGCTAGCATCGTTTCAATTTCTCCATGACCTTTTTTCCTTGCAGCCCAAAATCCGATGCCGAGAATTAGGAGATAAAACAGGATCAAGCCAAGTAGGCCTCCAATATTGATGGCCATCTTTGACTATGAATCAAAACGACTAAATTCAATAAATGGCCTTGATTCAACTGAACTGAAAAAGAGATGGCCGTAATATCTCTATATATATATCTCTAGATATACACGGTGTATACGAACTATTTTAGTACTGACTAGTCAAAAAAAGTAGTAGTAGTAGTAGTAGTAGTAGTAGTAGTAGTAGTAGTAGTAGTAGTGGTGGTGGTGGTGGTGGTGGTGGTAGCAGTAGTAGTAGTAGTAGTAGTGTAGTCGCCAACAACTCAAAAACAGCCCAGCCACATGATCAGAAAGTTATGAAACAATTCTACTCGATATTTAAAACAGAAAACCAATTCTCTAAGTCACGCGAAAAAGACATTTTTATAAAAAAAACATTTAAACTATTGAATTTAAAGAGTTTTAAAATGTGGGTGTAAATTACTTTTTTAACAAGTGTCATGTTCTGTAATTTGAGTAATTTTTTTGTTTTGTTGAAATTTTGTTTTAAAGGCATTTAACCGAAGTGCCAATTCTTGGTTAGTGCCAATTTGCGCATAGTTCACTAACTAAACAGAAATACAAACCTGTCTTGTCTTTCATCGGTAAAGTTAAGCTATTTTGCATACAAGGAAGATCAAGGAGCAGTAATAATAACTTGCTAGTTGTAAGTGTCTTAGCTCTTTGACTTTGTTAATTGTATTCATATCACCAGGCCAATATTGTAACTAAAAGGAAACTTTTTTTTTCTCGAAAAACATTTTCTACAATTCGATTCCACGTTGACTTATAATTTGCTTCACGTAGCTCATATCATTCTTTTTTAACCCTAAAACTATTTCTCGGGATTTACTTATTTTTTCATTTTATTTTAGAATCCGATTAAATTATTTTACTTTTGGAAACGTTTTCATCTTCATTAAATTTGCATTGCTAGTTTACACGAGTGAATCCTCACAGTTAAAATTTCCGTGTCGTTATTTCTTGTCCCGATTTAGTTAGGAAACTCGTACATTAAAATTAAACTTAAATGGTGAAAGTTGGTTGACTATTTCAATTACTTTATGTTAGTTCTTCTAAAAACAATAAATACAAAATATCAACTATTGAGAAAACTCAACCTACATTTGGTCGGTTCCCAGAAAGATTCGGTGTGTCGTTGCCTCTTGCTGTTTCACTCAGTGAGGACGACGGAGAGCAAATGAAGGCAACTCCTCACAAAAATTCGTTCCCAAGGAAACTCTTATCTACAAGTTAAAAAATGAAGTGTTTTGTTTAGAAATGAAACGAATATCTTCATATTGCATGAGGGATATTGGTTTTTTTGAAACTTGATAATCACGCGGATGTATTATGTACTCACGATAAGCAATTTCGGTAGATACAATATACAATTTACATATACAAAAACATATTTGTTTGTTGTTGGCCCAAAGTTTGTAGTATTACATGTAAATGTGAGAATACTACTTATCATTATCAATATTAGAAACATATCAAAATAACAGATACAACAAAGTAAATTATGCCTTTTCAATTGGTTGTGACTATTTCAACATTTCTATAATGAGAGAGTTATAATATTACTTTGCAAATCCACCAAAATGCTGTATAAGTTGGTTTAGAATATTTTTTACAAATTTATGGAAGAGCGGAGAAGCTTTGACGATACAAATAAAGCTTATGCATGATCAGTTCAGTGACCATAGTTGCATGATCTTTTGTTCTTTTGATCATTCAGTCATACTATGGATACATCGGTTGGTGCAAAGCATTTTTTTTAAATACATTGATTCAAAATTCACAGTTTAATATTTCGGAAAACATAAAACTGTGAGCTTGTAAAAACGAGATAAAATGCATAACGGTTCATGAGAAGCTTTCGATTTCGTTTTTTTTCTTTTAATTTAAGTTTAAAATTTCTGGACTAATTCTGTTTTTGGTAGATAACAAGGGTTCATTAACGTCTTTTACGTCTCTTTACTTTTTTGAGTAAAAGTAAAGAGACGTAAAAGACGACGTTAATGAACCCTTGTAGATAACTAAAACAAACTTCCAGCTGCAAACTTCTCCATCATCGGGCAAAACCAAATAGATAAATCATCGAATAATATATCTATACATTTTTATATATATAGATTTTTCAAGTTTGTTAGTTCAAAATCGATGAAATATAATGAGTAAAATGTATGTTAATAGTCATAAGCATTTCATATTTCCTTACTTAAAATAAATTTACTTGATTATAAAACACCGACACCCATGTCGGCGTCGCTCCGTCGCGAGCTCGCTTCGGTTCCTCTCTTAGCTCTGTAGTTGTGTACATGATACCACCAAAAATGTCATATTGGGGCAACTCACACCGGCGCGAGTTCACTCCATTTGCTCTAACGGAGCGAGAATTTCGTTCCGGCGCGAAATCTCGCAAAGCTACCATGTAAACGAGAAACGACCCGCACTTGTTCTGGTGTGAAATCGGCCTCCCGTGCAGTGGCCTACAATGAGTAGAGCATGCGAACTTCACCTAATAGTTCAACATTAGCTTTTCATTCCGGTGTGATTTCATTTTAAAATTTTTCATGTAAGCACATTACTGAATTGTTTGTCGTTCCAGAATGAATCCTGTATCATGTAAAAATAGCCTTAAAGTACATATGACATGGATTTTTTTTTTGAAATATTTTAAACTTTATTGTATTTTTGATTATAAACTTAAGTTATTTACTGCCAGAAGTTGTTTCTCGTTGTTTAATTACGTATTAAAAATGCTGATTTTTGCCAAAAAATCGATGGAGAGTAAAACGAAGAAAAATAGTGGAAGATATTGCATGGTCAGAGCGTCAAATACCGAAAGCTGTTAAAATACCAGCTATGATCATTGTCTTCCTAAACAACGACGCCCTTGTGGTTCCCAGTGGAGCAGGTGGAGGGGCAAGCATGTAAGTCGTGTTGGTGTCGCAAGATGTTAATAAGTGATACTTGGCCAGTTCTCTCAAAGATCACTTCATCTGGCACAAGTCTTACCAGGAAACGCCAAGTATTCTTCTTAGAAATCTCGTGTGAACTGCTGCTAATCGTTTCTCTCCCTGGACGGTGGTATTCCACCTTTCTGAGCCATACAATAGGGTCGATAGTACTACAGCTTGTTAAGATAGCAATTTTTGTACGCATCGTGATGGATTTGTTGTGCATAACAGGTAGGAGTCTGTTAAGGACACTCAATGCTTTTACGATGCTGTTGTCTAGTTCAGGTGTAAAGTCGCCATTGTGTGTTATTATGCTTCCAAGGTAGGTAAATCTGTCGACGTTTTCAAATCTGTCGACGTTTTCAAGAGAGTTTTGATTGATCAGAGTGGTAGTAATATCATTTCTTTTGTTTGCTACGTCCATGACCTTGGTCTTCTTTGAGTTGATAGTGAGACAAACATTCCGCCCTTTCTTTTCTACTTCAGATATTGCATGTTGTAGTCTCTGTTCTGAAGCGTCAATCAGGGCTATGTCGTCCGCAAAATCGAGGTCGGATAATCGCTGTTGTTGGTAGCGAGAACTTCTTTGTCTTTCAAGTACAATCCTAAAATCGTTCTTGTCCAGAGAGTTCTTAAGGACCCAGTCGATGACGATACTAAACAATAGTATCGACCAATCACAGCCCTGTCTAACTCCTGTTGTCACTTCAAACCAATCTGTCATTTCACTATCTACTTTCACGCAGCATGTTGAGCCACCGCAGGTATACTCATGATCTTAAATAGTTTCCTTGGATGCCCATAGGATTGAACTATTTTCCAAAGTGAGTCTCTCTGGATGCTGTCAAAAGCGGCCTTTAAGCCAACAAAGTTGATCTGGAATTCAAGACTTTTTTCGACAAGTTGGCGTAGGGCAAAACATTGTTCAGAGCAGGAGCGTCCCTTTCGAAATCCGGTTTGGTTCTCTCTAAGGCGTTTGTCAACAGTATCCCTAATATGTAGCAGGACCAGGGTGCAGAAAACGTTTCCGGCTATGCTCAGTAGAGTTATGCCGCGGTTATTGGCACAGATTGCAATATCGACTTTCTTTGGTACTTTGACAATAAACCCTCTCTTCCAATCTTCCTGCATTCTTTCGCTAGTCCACACTGCGACACATACACGCAGTAGCCGGTCGATCAGCTTATCACCTCTTGCTTTCAACATCTCGCCTGTGATCTTATAATATCTTGCAGCTCTGTTGTTTTTATGTTTTCCAACTGCTCGGAAGACTTCGATTTTAGTACGGAGACTCAAATCAATTTCCAGCTCATCGAGTCCAACAGTTATGTCCTCCAGAGCAATGTCAGGTGGTTCTACATTTAGGAGCTCTCTGATGTGTTCTGACAATCTTTCAAGTTTCTTTCCTTGCACTCAATTACTTTATCATCTTTATCTTTAACCACTGATGAATTTCGGGTCTTTTTCCCTGTCAAGGTTTTTACATTCTGGTACACTTCTCTCTGACTCTTTCTTCCTGCTGCTTCTTCGAGCGTAAATGCTTGCATATCGATCCAGTTCTTCCCATCATATTTTTGACTTTTTTGTCTAATTTTCTGTTCTTGCTTCTGATCTTTCACTTTCTTAACATTTCTGCAATGTTCAATGAGTTCTCGTTTACCTGGGCTTATCCAGCACTTGTGTTGACTGGTTTGATAGCCTACAATCTTCTCTGCTCCAATCCAATCTTATTAGCTAATTTGATTTAATATTTTTTAATTTTGCATGTTATTATATTTTTTTTGCCATTGCTTTTTGTAATTTTCTTATAATTTTGTACAATAATCGAAATATATTAGCATTGCTCCCGCCTCGAATAGTAATTTTTCTTTTTACTAATCGCGGGTAGCAATCATCTGTATTTAGTTCTTTTATTTAAGATAGTAGTTCTGCATCCATCAGCTTAGGGTTTTTTGTCTTCTTTCCCCGAGCATCCAGCTTAAGCTGGATCTTGGCAATAACAAGCTCATGGTTGCTCCCTATGTCAACACCCCTGAAAGCCCGGACATCCAGAAGTGATTTTCTCCATTTCCCGTTCATAGTACATGGTCAATTTGGTTGTTAATATTACCATTAGTTGATATCCAAGTATATTTGTGAATGTCGTTGTGTTGGAATAAAGTTCCACCGGTGACCATGTCATTTTCAGCACAGAACTCAACAAGTCACAGTCCGTTGTTAGTCATATCTCCGATCCCATGATGGCCAAGTACTCTTTATCAGGGCCCAATGTTGCTACCAGCATTAATTGAGGCCCACTATAACCAATTTAAGATTGTGTCTTGATACACCATCAGTGACATTCTGTAGGGTATGGTAGAAAAAATCGCATCATCCTCTGCATCTTTAGTTAAAGCGAAGGCTACAATGATCGTGAATTTTGCTTGTTTTGAGCAAAGCATTGCTTTTAGTATTCTTTCATTGACAGCTTCATATAACACAAGGCTTGCTGTAGCTCTAGGGGAGAGCAGCAACCCAACACTATGCCTATGAATGTCGTCCATTCCTTAATTAACAAGTAGTCAGCCTTTAATTATCTCAGTGTTCGAACCTACAAGATGGGTCTCACAGACCCCACACACTTCGATGTTATACTTCTCCATTTCTTTCACCAGGAACGTTTTTTCCTTGTCTCATACAGTGTTCTAGTGTTCCAGAGACCTAGTTTCATTGGCCTTTTAGTGATCTTTAGACCAAGTTTGACATCCCCAGCCGGACTAACAGCGCACCAAAATCAAGTACAGTTTTCAACAGTTGAGGGTCTTAGACAGTCCGCAACAGTAACTCACATATATTAATAACTGTAAATGCCCTCAGTTCTAGTGATAAAGACAGACCACAACACCATGCACGATCACTACCCTGTTCTTTTCGAAATGTGTGGGTTCTTCTAAGTCCCTCGATAGAGCGAAAATTGACTGAACTTACCGTCCTTATCCGAGAAGAGGCGAAATTGTAACCGTTTGCAGATGTTAGAGCAAAGACAGTGTACTTTCTCCTCATGACCCTGAGTACTTTCTCACCTTTAAAGATTGGTAAATTGGTTATACGAGCTTCTGCCCGAAGAGACTAACTTACAATGCCATGCAGATCGATGTCAGCACTAAACAGGTTAACCAACAAATCTGCACTTTCTCATCCGTTTAAAAGTACAAAATCAGTTGTAGCTAGAATGTAACTTGAAGCCACTACGTAATATGGGCGCTAAAGTTACGTTGTACCTATATTAGTAGTATAATAAGAATATAATCAGATGTATGCTAGTAACTAACTTGAAGCCACTAAAATGGGCTTTAAGGTCACGTTAGTATCTATACTAGTAGTATAGTAACAGTACCTATATCTTTTATGTATAGTTAGGACATGTATGCTGGCCAACTTGACGAAGCCACTGAAATAGGCTCTAGTCTAAGGCCACGTTTATATCTATACTAGTAGTATAGTATAAGAGGACCTACGTTTTTTTATATTTAGATAGCACAATGGCATATATTCTAGTAACTAATTTGAAGCAGAGTTAGTAGTGTCGAATGGTTTGGAAACTTGATGACTTTCTTTGTTCTATATTATTGTTCTCCTTTTCCCTATTGAAATATGACGTTGATGGTGTACAATTAACAAATGGCTTCGAGATTTAACAACTTTGCATGAGGTCACTAAAATGAGTTCTAAGGTCAAGTTGGTAAAAAATGGCGAATCTAAAAGTTAGCCATAAGATACAGCAGCCCTCATCATCATGGCAGAATACAAAAACTCGAAAAACTGTCTCCTCATGAACTACTTCCCTTTTAAAAACAAATGCATTAATTCAAACCCAGTTGTATTTGATAAAGATACGCTTAATCGAGCAGATTGAGTCAGATAGTACGATTTAACTTTAAGTAAATATCGCATGTAGTGTTGTAGAATTTTGACTAGAAATGAGTCGCTAAGATACCGTATTTTAGTAAGACCCTCGTAGATTATATGACTACGTTTTAAAAAGAAAAGTTTTATATATATAACCTGATAAAACAAACCTTCTTATATTTGTAACAACGTTAAGAGTTTTGCCAATGAAGAGTTATTGAAGCTCCTTTAACACTTTATAGTCTAAAATTCAATTGTTGTCAGTCGGCTATTGGTGTTTTTGTGCGCGCGTAGCCAGGCCCGACTGTGCACAGTTTTTCGCTTTTAACCAACAATATTCAGCATTTCCAATATGAAGAAATAAAGCAAAAGCAAACTTTTCAAAAATGTTGTACGTTTTAAGTTCGTATCCCTTTTGGACCTTGGCCAAGTAGTTGATTAGTTGACATTGATATTTGACATTTTGTTTTAAATTTATTCATCTGTTTAGCACATATTTTGTAGGCACGTAGCTACAAAGGTTTTTGCAAGGTTTTTACATCATCAACCTGGTTTTGAAACTTTAACATTATCTGTAAAGTAGCTTGTCCATCTTCTTTAAATGCCAACTTTGCTAAACCGATTCTCTTCTTGATTTCCGCTTCACCTCAATGCAAAACCGAAATCACCACAAGATCACGATATTTAAGCGTCATAAGTCAAATTGATTTTAAAATATCATGACTATTGTTAGCCTCAACGCCCGCCAAAGGGTGTGTGTATACACACACTTAGATGATACGAAAACGAAAGTGATTCCGGAATTGATTCTATTTTAAATTGATCTCAAGAGCTAGAAGCTGTAAACAATGCTTATGCAAAACTTTGGAAGGACAAGAAAAGATTATTATGGTATTTATGGAATTGGCTAATTGGTACTGCATTCTGTTATTGGATTTGGAAGATGGTGCGAGTTTCACACGAAGTGTTGTGCCTATTAATCATTTAATGTCACATCTGTAATTACAATAATGTGACTATAGAACTGTTCAGATAAAATTTTAGTTGATGCAATAAAAGAGTTCGATAATAGGGACCACACTGAAATTTTAAAAACCCTTTAGCCATTCTTTTTTTATCAGAACTGGTTAGAACTCGATTTTTAAAGAATTTTAGCGCTTATTTTATCAAAATCGATCAATTATTTCAAAAGTTATGAATTTTCAAATAATTTAAAACGGAGGCATATTTTGGAACTGAAACTTGTAGGATGTAATACTAAATACTGCTAAGGAATGGCACCAGAATCAATGAAAAAAATAGGAGTTTTTATCATAACTCAAAAACAAATCAACCAATCTCAACCAAATTTGGACACATGATACACTATCACATGCACTTTCAACTTATCTGTTTATCTCTTTGATCGCGTTGCTATGGTGACGACATGACGTCAAAAACTTGATTATTTTAACTTTTTTCAGTTATTTTTAGACCAAAACATAAGTTATAAAATGAATAATTGCCAAACATTATCATTTTCATATCACAGAAGAGTTTCGTTGATAAGATGAGATATGAAACGGTTTCCATGGTAACTATGGCAACACCTTTTTTTGAATAGGTGACATTACTTTTGTTCAAGATAATATTAGTTGTTAGTCCAAGATAACACTGTTATATTATCAATACTGTTCTTGACTTCTAATTTCTGACACTTCAGAAATAAATACAGATTATCGGTTGCCATGGCAACACAATTTTTTTCATTTTGACTCACTATTCATTTACATTTTTGCAAATGTTATTTCATTAATCACAGTATCAATGTTGAAATTCCAATTTCAATCACTGAGTTTAAACCTTGTAGAGGCAAAACATTTGTCTAATCAGTCCGTTGCCATAGCAATGCAGACAGAAACCTTTCCAAGTGAAAAATATATTGGTTAATTTTTAGTTGTATTATATTTAATCAATATTTCTTTACTGGTGCAATAGAAAATGTCATGTCTTGCTATTGCACCAGTTAAGACTAAAGAAATAATAATTAAAGATAAAACTGTTGCCATGGCAACTGCTTGTTAGTAGCTCTACCATACCTCTGTAATGAAGTGTGGGTACTATATGGATGGGATGCTGGTATAGAAAAAGCTCTATGAAATGGTTATACTAAAAACTTCATTTGGAATGATTAAACACACTAAAAACCTTACCAATCAATCATTTACTTATCAACAGTTACACAAGTCATGCTAGCCACTGACTCAAAAAACTTCCACTGCTACGCTTGTCTGGTATAAATAAAACCTTGCTTAAAGAAGAAATTACAATGAAAAAAATCAGTTAAAAATATAAGGCCATATAATGTTTTTTGAAAAATAGTTTTATTAAATGAGTATGAATGTTTTATTAAAAGTAAATAAAGGATTAAAGTCAAAGACAATCAAAAAGTAATTCTGTTTACCTGTTGGCCAATCACTCAATGGAGCTTTTTTATGATCCTCATGTCTAACTTAAACAAATGAAATTCACCAGCTATAATTCCCATAATTATAGCTTTTTGTTTCAGTTTGTCGTGGAAGAATGAGGTCTAGGGTACAACAGAACTGATAATTTGTCAAAATATTTACAAGTTCCTCTCTTATAAACCACTTCACTGGCCTGTGAGCTCTTTTATAACATGGGTGCATAGGAGTAACTAATGTTGTTATTTTTAGAATACTATTTATTAATAACCACAATATGATCTCTGTATTTTTAATACTTTATTTCAGTGAAAATGTGACCAATAATATGTACAGAAAACAACTTTTCCTATCATTTATATATCGAAAGCAAAACACAAACATCCAATGCCAGCTATTAACTCACAAGACCTCTAGCAACATCCCAGGTGCTGGTCTGTTTCACTGGACACTGAAATAAAAAAAAGTTAAATAATTTTTTAATAATTAAATAAGTAACATTAATCATATTGGTCTACAAAAACATAAGGTCATTTTTAACATAGTCCTCAAAAAGATTAAAGGTACAAATTTCTGGCCCTAAAGTCACTTCATCATCCTCAACTTCCTCATCAGCACCTTCACTATCTTCATATTCAACTACAAACTCTGGGTTTCTATCATCACTACCCTGGACAACACACAAAACATGCCCAGTTTCCCACCATGATTCATGATTAAGCTCATCTTCAAAACGTTGAGAAATCTTTTTTCCAACAAAATCTACTGTATTGACAGACACAAGAACAACAATACCATGTTTAAAATTATCAAAGGAAAAGAGATATGGTTCATCATACCCATCATATCGAACAACAAAATCTGGATTTCTCTGGCTTTTTCCAGTTTGCATTGCAAGAACAGTCCCCCTATACCAACTAGTTTTACCATCATCACCAACACAATGATGTGAAACCTTTTTTCCAACAAGCTGCTCCGGCAAAATTATTATTGGTAGATCACTAGCATTTAAACTGACTCTTCTTGGCCTCTTATTTTTTGAAACTGTTCCTTCCCTCTTTCTCTTGTTTTGATTTCCTGTGCCCTGATTCTGTTGATTTTCCATATGTTTCTTGGCAATATCTCTGTATTCATTAACTTTTTCTTTAATCTTGCTTTGGTCAGCCATGACTGGTCCTTTACCTACCTCCCCTTCTCTTTCCATTACAGTATTGCAGCAGGTCTGGTTTTCCAGTTCTGACTGTGCTATTATTTTCTGAAGATTTGCTTTCAGATCTTGCACTGTAAACTGTTTCCCATTTGTTGACATCTGGAAAACCTTCTTGTCAGGGTGAACAGCTCCCAGAACTTTTCTTCTGAACTGGATTTGTGCATGCAATGCAGCTACTTTGTCTTTCCCATTTAAACTATTCAACTTTTCTTCTACTTCTACAAATGTCTTCCACAGGCCACCATAGTCTTCAACTTTTTCTACCAGTTGCTGCTTTTGTACTCTCACCTTCATTTCTTTTTTTTGTTTTGCCTCTAAATTTTCTGCCATTTTTTGTTCTTGTATTCTCCTTAACTCAATTCTTCTCTCTTTGTATTGTTTCCTTTGTTGATCTTTGGACTTTCTTGCTAACTGCATTATTTGTTCTCTTTTAGCTGGATCTAATTTATTTCTCCAATGAATGGTGTCATTCTTAGTGCACATAATTATGGCCTCATATACCATTGTTGTGGCATTGGGCTTCTGAGCCATCAATCTGTCCAACATGCCAAAGTCCCTTTCAGGTACAACATTTGTTTTTAGAACTCCCTTGCTTTCCTCCCTCACATCATCAGAAACCTTGTCATATTTGCCACCTTTGAGGTGATCACGCAGCATTTTGTTGGTCTTCACTAAAAATGACCCAAAAATTAATTCTAAACACTGCTTTGTCATCCCATCCCAAAACTCACTGGGCTCAACTAGCTTAACAAAAACCTCATCCTCTGTATCAATATTATCATTTTCAAACAGTCTAGCTTTACCTGTTAGTACCTCTGTTGCATCTGTGCTCCATTTCTCAAAACAAGCCAGCATTTTTTGGTAGCGGTAACTCATATCTAACACATGCTCATCCTTAAGTTCAAGAGCACGCCACAAAGGTGATGAGACAAGTTTGTTGATTAAGCCTAGAGCTCGACACCCAGCGAGAAAAGAGGAAACTTGTAAGTCATAGAAGACAGCTTTGAGTAACTTATTTTCATCCTTTGATCTTTCAAAGAAAACCCTTAGGGCATCATACAAAAAGAATATTCCAGCCGCGTTGTGAAAAATTATATTGAAACGGTTTCCTTTAAATGGAGAAAGTGGGACTGATCTAAAAGGTGTCTCTGCATGAAGAAACGTGAGAAACTGAACAGGTCGCCCTGACTTTTCACAGCCTCTCTCCTGTACAGATTTACACACAGTGCGAATAAGGCGGAGAGTCCCTGATTCCCCTTTGCTATAGCCACCATGTGCAATGCTACCGACTGATTGTTCTCCATATAAAATATGGTCCCAGACTTTCAGGGCAGCTTCAGCCTGATCAGCTAAACCAACAACATAATGCAGCCCACAGAAAAAATCGTTCATTCTAGAAAGTTTGGACTTCTCATTTTCATTAAGTTCATCCCAGCCTCTGATGACATTTGGCAAGATTTCTTGTCGGTAATTTTTTAAAAGAGAATTGAAAGATTTTTGAACAATATGTCTGTCAGACATAGTGTTTTTTATACTTGCTACAATTTTTTGAAGGCCTGCCTCAGGGTTATCATTGTAAGTAACACATGCTGAAATATCACTAAGAATTTGTTTTAGGTTTTCTAAGTAGGTCTCTGCCTCTCCTCCAGATATTTCCCTCATTCCAGTAACAATGATATTACCATCACTGTCACCGATATCACATGTGCCATAATGATGGCCATATTTGGATGTGCCATCACTGTATAAGGTTTTACCACCACTTTCCCAGTTTGATAACAGATTTTCAGCTACATGAATCTGAGCAAGCCTACGTGCCTCCAGAAACATGTAGCGAGAAAATGTTTCTTTTGGGAGTCTGCCACACTCTACCCCTGCAAGTTTAGCAAGAACCGTCCTCACAACTTTTTCTATATTTTCTGTTCCAACCCCCCAGCATAAAAGATCTTCATATACAGCTCTAACTTCATCTGTATATTTTCCTTTTTGAAAGGTCTTTACCTCCTCTTCACTCAAAAACTCTTTAATTTCATCTTCAAGAGTAGTAACTTCGTTTTCCAGACTTCTTATCATTTCTTTCAAATCTTTGATCTTAGAATTTTGATTTCTCTTTTGATCTGAAAAATGGCTATCAGCTGAAAGATATTGTTTTTTGTAATAGGACTTCATTTTCTGGGCCCTTTCCTTTGCAATCAAAGCTTGACCAAGTTTTTTGTTTATTTTTTTCATTGATTCGTCATTTTCCTCACTTATTATCTGGTTTTCCTTTTCAAGTGAAGCTATAGTTTTTGCTTGCTCCAAATTCTTTTTTTCTAAAGTTTTAATTTTTTCTTCTCGTCGAGCTAATTTTTTATTTACATTTCGAGCTGACAAATTACCTAGCTTTTTCATTGTGTCATTTAATTTCTTTGAATTTATCTTTTGTTCTTGCTTATACTTGCTTAATTCCGCTTTCATGTGACAAAGCTCTTCAGTTTTAGCTGCCCCTTGTTCATTTTGTTCAGCAATAATCTCTGTCAAAAGACCAATATGGCTATTGCTGTCTTCCAGTTGATTTATTAACCGAGCAATTTCATGCTCAAATTGATTAAGAAGTGACTCAGAAGACACAGATTCAATTTCATTTACGTGCTCTGTTTGTGCTGATAACTGAGGAAGTTTAAACTCTTCATGTTTCAGTTCATTCAGTTCCTCTCTAAGGTTGTTCTTTGATAACAACTGAGATTGGTGTTTTAGCCTTTTCACTACCTGTCTAAGGCTTTTTTCACTGGAACTTGGTTTAGATAAAGACAAAGCACAAATCCAAAATAGCATATCTTTCCATGTTTTTCCAGTTTCATCTTTAAATTTATCTAATTCCAACACTATTCCGTTATTCAGAATAAGTTTCTTAAAACCACTGGGCATTACACCAGTCGCACATACCGTTTCTATAATATTCCTATCAATGGAAGCGCTACTACATTCAGGGCCAATATCAACTGATTTTTTTACGTAAAATTCCTCAAGAATTCTACACGTATTGGACCCCTTATTACGCATAAACTTAGTAACTTTCTTTTTTAGATTACTAGATATTTGGTTTGGAATGCTAAGATCGGGATCGAGACAATTAAGAGCATTTCGAATAACTTCCTCCATGCTCCCACTGATATTATAGCTTGCTTCAAACAAGCGATCCAATAATCTAAAACAAACTTTACTCTCTATTGTCCACCACAACGGTTTTATTTTATGTTCTAACAATAAATAAACTTCTTTCTCAACAATTTGCGAGCACGAATGTCCACACGCAAGGCTCATACCTTCTTGTTCTCCATCCGGTTGCACGATGGCCTTGGCCGCCATGTTGAAAAATCAATATCGAGCACCTAAGTTTGAAAAACATTTCGGGTTGGAATTGCGTACACAAACTAATTGTTATTGAGTATAATCAACAGAAGAAACATTAAATAATTCATATTTACCTGTTTCCTTGCTTAATTGACTTTAAAAGACCTCTAAATTAGAAAACAAAGAATTAAATTGACCTTAAAAACAGCTTTTGTCTAACACAACTCGAGGAAACTTACAAGACAATAAGGTTCAGTCTCTTAGCTATGCTCCAGGGCCCTGAAACAATAGAATAGTGACGCAATTCCATCCCGTAATTGGCAGGTTTTGAAACGTGTTCATCGAAGCCACGGTGCCACGCCATAACTAGTGGCGGATTTAAGAAAAAGTGGTCTCACGCCAGACTTGTTTTTTCAGCGTAAGTGCAAGCAATCGCTTTGAAAGTTTGGATAATACAAAACGAATAATCACTCTATAATATATTTGAAAATTAAAGCAATTGATTGAATGGTCATGAGATGAGAGGTTTCGAAATTTTACAATTTTTGACGATTTTTAACAAAGTGGATGCAGCGTTCTAAGCCCAGTCCCCCAACCGCGTGCGGTCCCTACATTTGAATTTAAAATTCTGTGAGTTATCTGAACTCGCCCTTGTAGCTTCATTGCTGGTGGTGGAAAAGCTATACCGTGCTGATAAGTCATAACAAGGACGAAACAGCTGTACACGGTTGCTCCAGTTACTTGCTTTGTTGTTACTCGGGTGATGCTGGTTGTGCGCATGCGTGCAG
>JAOTRI020065837.1:0-16971 GCA_028564885.2 Zoanthus sanctaehelenae
GGAGGGGATGGGGGAGTGTTAGCGCCATAAGCTCAAAACCCGAGCCCTATCCAGAGCTATGAATGTTTAAAATTGATACCCTGACCCATAGCCTTTTAAGTCAAAAATCAATAAACATAAGTCAAACGCTGCCTAACTACACAATTTTCATGTGTGTGTTTATAGGACTAGCGTCATATCTATGCGCACATTGTTTATGAATTTTAAATAAATTTTATCATTACTTTCAATATCAGAAATTGTACCCTATTCTAGATAATTAGATACTTGACCTATATCAAATTATATAGCCTATTAGCCTATTTCAGACCTCAGGCAAATATGATACCCTACGAGAACCACACCCTATAGGGGAACACGTACCCGTATACCTCTCGTGGGAGAGTACTCGACCGGTCCTCCCTTCCCCGGTAATTAGAGTAAGTTCTTGTAACAGCGGATCCTAGCTAATTTACAACAGACATTCACAGCGTTTCTTATAATATTATCACGTTTTACCTATATCAAAAATTACAAAACAAAATAATTGAATATGTGAGAGACTACATAAATTAATTCAAACTTGTCAGTGTACCATTATGAATAGAAACTTGGAAAAAATCAACTTCCGCTTGACTTCATACAATAAATATAAATTGGTCAAAACTACTAACGACTTAGTATTGACTCAATATTTCTCATGTTTTGACAAGAAATATAGAAAGTAGGAATGTTGAAAAACATTGCATGCACCTGAAGTATGGCGGCCGGCTAAAAACGCTTTACCTGTCTTCTTGATGTGATCGGCTGAAATGTGAATGCAATAATGTGTTAACTAATTGCTGTTCAGTTTTGAACTATTGTTATGTAAGTAGTAATAGTATTACAATACTTTTTGTATAATTGGTGCGTTGTAATATAACAAAATTCATTTAATACCCCTTTAAAACACCTGTTTTTATAAAAGCAACCATTTTTAAGCCAGGCTTGGTAACACTCAATTTTTGTCAAAATTTGGATATAAATATTGGCTCATATTCCAATTCCTCTTAAAGCGTCATTCTTTAGACTTTATATATATTTTTTGCAGAATTCTGTAATACTGTTTATTTGTTTCTAAAGCTATTTGGAACACAACAAATATCATTTTAATGTTGAGGCATCTTCCCAATATGACGTTCAACTAGCTAACCAAACAATTGATATCCATGCATGCTTTGATATCACTTTTGGGGTTCAGTTCCCAACTGTTTTTAAGTTGCTTTGCATTGTGACATTTAAAGGAAATAACATGCAGATGAGGAGAATGTAATAAATATTTCCAGATTTCTCAATGACAGAATTTGAATTAAAGAAAAGTTGTTCTTTTTTAAGAAATTTAAATACATTTAATTAAATTTTAAAGACAATTGCAAAATATTTCAGTTAACCAACTGTTTTTAAACTTTTTCAGTGTTTAATTCAAATTTCAGCGGATTTGCGGATCCATTAAATCTGATGGATTCAGATTTTGGCAAAATTTTTTTTGCGGATTACGGATTCAAAGCATAAATCTAACTGAACTGCGGATCTCACAATGGGCGACTAGGCACGCGAGGTCCATAAGATCACGTCAAGTAGTGTCGGACTTCGTTTCGTTCTATTTATGACAATTAACTTGACCGCTCCGCCAGCATCATTTTACACACAGGTTTAGAAGATCGCGATCTTGGTCCTGGGACCTGGGACACAGTAAGCTGCTTGTCTCCCACAATGAGGACAAACATGTCTTAGATTTTGCCAAATGTAAAGGCCATTCCGTATACATAGCACGAATGGCAGGTTGTGTGCTTGCATCTTTCCAAATAGGAGATATTTTCTCTGAACAAGCTCACTCGAGTCTCTTCAGAATTAATGAACATGAAAACTTAAGCCTCTTTGCAGTAAGCCAGACAGAAGGATGCCAAGACTGACCAATATGTGTGTTGAATTTGATAGTCTTTTGTACGTGTGCGATGCACAATCGATCTTAGTGAAGATCATGACGCCTTTGATGGAAACAGCCCATTACTTGCGAGCCATTGGTAAGCTTTACAACACCTTCTCCGTACACAAGAAAGGCGAAAAGCCATCAAATGGAAGAGTGTCAGATACTGCTTCAAACGTGCGAGAGTGGAAACGAGTTCTTTCACATTTTGAGCAAATCGGCTCATGCAACAGATCATCGATGGTCGGAGTGTGCTATGAGTAGACCGCAAGGCATGGTTTCAGCAGCCACTGTCAAATCTGTTGACATACTGGACTGGGTTTGCACCGCTTGGAGTCACTAATGACGAGTCTCACCCTCGAAGACACAAATCTCCTCAGCTGCATGACTTTAGATATCAAGCATTTGCATGCCACTAGTCGTGTAAAACACCACTTGCTTTTAAAAGAAAGAGTATTGCAAGGAGTTCGGCAATACCACCAAGGAGAGCATTAAAAGGCTTTCTTCATCTGCTTTCTACTATATCATGAGTGAGAAAGACTTGTGGTACCCAAATCCAGAACATAACATCCCATTACAATTCTTCCGCAGGACCCACAGCTTCCCGTTGTCAAACTACCGGACAAAGCAGTGCAAGAAATGCGTGATTATGCGCAAACCTATGGAGCTGCAGTAAGGCAGAGGACGAATCGTCAAGAAACAACCATGGCGCGGCACGGAACAATGCCAGAAATCATTTACCAGCGGCAGTTACAGATAACGGAAAAAGTGACGCTCACATGTGCAGTCGAACTATCGGAGCAAGATCCAAAGAACAGAGAAGACAGTAACAATGACGATGACGATGAAGACATCGAATACGATCGAAGCACAGATGACGATTCTGGCGACAAAGAGGACGGCACTGCAGCCATTGCTGAGCTAGATGACAGATCGACATTTCTAGTGGGTGCTGTTAGCGGATATGGAAAAGCAGTGAGAGTTAACAGCCAATATATCCTGTAGAGGTATTTTTGTCAGGCCAAAAAGAGCATTGGCGGTACATTCAATGTAGATACACATAGCTAGCTTTCAGTAGACACAATAGTGGCAAGGGACTATCAATACAATTAATTATGACTGTTATATGGGAAATATACAAACAAATGTCTAACTTTTTTTAAACAATGTAATTGATCCATCAATTTACATTTCTTACTGAATATGATCTATCCTGTTTATTTTTTTGTATAAAGTCTAAAATTTGGACATTATAATCTGCTAATACCAGTTCATAGTCAACCAAAGCTCTAACATATTACTTTAAAGATTTTTTTGTTGTATTTTCTGTCGCACCATTTTGCCTATTCGGATTTTGCTTTCAAAAACTCAGGATCGATGGATTTAACACTGAAATTGCGCGAATCGGCAGATCCTGTACCCCCCCTTTGACCCCCCGCTCCCGAAAAGGTCGTAGTTTATATTGTACAGAATAATTTTTGTCGTGTAGCAGGATCGAGAAGAGAAAATTTGACATTAATGAAGTTGGTACTTACAAATGTTGTTTTCAAGCAGTTTTTCGACGTCTTTCTCAGCTTCTGCAACTCTGTTTGCTACAACAAAGAACAAGTCAACATCTGAAATACGATGGAGAGGGAAATAATTTCTACTTCGCGCTCTTTATTTTTGGTTATAAGCATTAAAAGATACAAATATCTCAAGAAGAAAAAGCCCTAAATTTATTTCTTGAAATTTTGATCAAATTTTCTAGAATTTATCTTAATTTACAATAAATTTCTAATGTTTTATGCAAAATAAAACATATATTTATTTATAAAGTAGTAAGTCTTCGAACTTTAAAACATCTAGCTGTAGAAAACGTGCGGAATTTTGTAACTAGGTCTGTTTGGATGAGAGTCAAGGTTCCCGTGAAAGTTATGTAATAAACACGTGACTTTAATGCGTTATCCTATTGGCAATGTTTTACTTCTTGGATGAGCCAATGAAAGAAGAGATAACTGTTACACATACACCACTTACCAATACTCTTATCCACTAAGTTGTTGATGACTTTTTGAGCTTCATTCCATTCGTTACCTAAATATATCAGTGAAAGCATCGATTTTGTCTCTTAGCTTATCATATACATTCATGCAGTTATCATAAACTAAAATATAATACAGCTACAATGGTAAATACGGTAAGGTTTTCTTTGTTGTCTCGCCAGAACCCAAGAATTTTCTTATTCAGACGGGATATATTTTTTCCCTCCATTTGACCAATACCGAGCAAGAATGTAATTGTAGTCACGTGATTCGATTCTCACTTCGCTGTGAACGGATTCCTTACCTACAAACACACACAGTGAGTGGATCAAATATGAGAATGCATGTTAAATAGTTAGTTAATCAAATAAGAGAATGCATGTTACATGGTTAGTTTTTCGGAAAACCAAGTCTAAGAATGCGAGCAATGTAGTTGTTCCTTAGTTGAGGAATAACATTCCACAGCTAGGGGAAAATCAGAGATCTAAGAAACAGGGAAAAAATTACAGTGAATCATGAACTGTACTCAGCAAAAAATCTAACACAGTGAAGTATTCAGTTTAGAAACCCCGTGGGAGTTTCGATCACACTTGGTCCGGTTACAGAGGGGTTTGTTTACTATAAACAGAAGTCCTTGTTTACTACATAATAAGAGAACAAATATACTGCTTACATTGTATGAAAGTAGAGACAAGTTCTTCCAAAATATGAAATGAAGATTTCCCACAGCTTTGATTTCAAATTGAGTGCTACATAGCTCTTCAACAAACCATTTTACGTTATATTTAATTAATTTTTTTTGTTCGGCTGCATATAAATGTATTTAGAACCCACCAATGATTGAATTTCTTTTTTCATTTACAAAACATTTAAAGCTTCTTAAATTTGATAAACTACAAATAACACAGTTTTAATTCTATACATTTATTTTTTTGCTAGTACAAAATATATATTAGGATTAGATTAAAACAATACGTTTTAAAGAAAGTTTTATTTTAAATCTTTGTTTTACCTTTAATATGAAATTTCTTTAAAGTAGATGATATGTCGACTTTCGCCTTTGGCTCAGCGAGAATGACACAAGCCAACAGTGACACGATGACGGGAATTGTATAAAACATTACGATTCCAAGAATTTCCAGTTGATTAATATATTCTCAGTATACTTTTCATCACTGGCGCCAGCTGTATTTAAAACCTTCAAAATTCATTTCTCTCATTTGTAGAACGATCTTTTTGAGAAGCCCAGAAGATACTTTGCCGGCGAATGCTGATAAATAAATGACGAACTCCACTGCCAAGGAACCGAAGCGTATAGAGCAAGTTACTTTAAACTCAGTGAACCAGAAACAAACACAATGGTACTCAAGAAAGCTACTTGTTTTGGAAGACAGAAACACGTTCTTTATATATTGGTGTATGTTTTATTTCTCTGTACATTTCTAGCTAAAACAATGTAAATGCTTTGCATCTTGCTGCTTTGTTATAAATTCGGTAAATTTAAATGTATAAAAGAAATTTTCCCCTTAGATATTTGGATCAGGATGTTGCCACAAACTCGTCAATATTGATAAATTGTTTTGGTTCAAGAGAAAATATTTATCAAGGAAAAATTCAAACTGAACCAAAAAATGGGGTTATTATGAGTGAAAAAAAAACAATCTTTGATCTTTGCATGGTCAGCCAAACCGTTGCACTATATATTTATTCCTTAGTCTCAATCTCCTTTGGTGGTCAGAGAGCATAACGGATTTAGTGTTCCGGATCCGTGAATTATTTCAGTGTTCAATAATTCACGGTTTGCGTTGTAGTCAGCTGACATAAGCATAAAAAATGTTTGTTAAGCAAAACTTTAGGGAAAATATTACTGCGTCGAAAATTTGAGCAACATAAAACGATATATTCTTAAGTTTGCAAGTTCTTTCCTGTGTGGAACTTCATTTTATTTTTTTACTCCGAAAATATTAGGTTCTATTTTTTGTTATATTCGGAAAAACATCCAACCCTTAAACGATTCAAAACAAAAGAGTTATTAAGATTATAAAAGCCTACAAACAAACTGTCTATTATCATAACTCAGAATTAAGGATGCATGTACTAGATATTGATTTCCCAGAACGCATGGCGGGTTCGTCGTTCCTGTGTTTATATTATTCATAATAGATACTTGCTGTTGTTAAAATGGAACAAGATGATAGGGGGGCCTGGGTTCAGTTTTAGCACTTTGCTATAAAAGTCGCATGCGAATGCATTGTTTTTTATTCTTGCCCTATGTTGTACATCCTCCTTAGGTTGCTCCTTGTAGCTCTAATACAAAAAGATAGATATGCGATCGCGAAGGGTACATGTGGTAATCTATGGAACGTTATGATAACCATTTAATAAGAAATTCAAGTTACTTAATAAACATTGAAGGCTTACACTTAAACAGACTTTTGCTAAAAAACGGATACACAACTCAACTACATCGAGCCGCTGAACTGCACATCCAATGCAAATACGCAAAACACATGGCTTACTACAAAATACCGCAATTGCGCTTTACTGAACAATTTGTTTCTCACGCTGTAAGACAAATAAGAGTACTGAGTAAAATTGATTTTCATCACTTTAACTCCTTTCTTCGATTCTTCCCTTCATTTCTCCCTCCCCCTCCCCCCTTGCTTTCCCGGGAATAGTTTTGCGCTAAAAAGTTTCATTGGTCGATAAACTACAACAAATATCATAATATTTGAACTGATCTTAACTTTGACTCTATCAGTAGTATGGATAGGTTGGGGTTAGGGATTTACAGATAGGTTAAAGATTAGCTGTTTCTCTATTTTGCTGGTTAGAAACCCTGTACAGTAAAAGAAGAAACACAAAGCTCGTATTTTGCAACGCAGCCAGCTGTTCAGTTAATCCTGCACCAGCAACGTCTGCAGGAAAAAAACACAGCGGTTCACTGTCTTGTGAGTACAGCAGCAGAGAAACCTAAACGGCGTCTAAGTATTATATAATCTAAATAGGAGTCGGCAACTTTTGTTACATATTGTCAGCGGCAATAGGTCTTACGAGGCATTCTTCGATTGACAGTGTGAAAAGAAAGACTTGATACAAAGGCATAATAATGATTTAGTTGAAGATTTTATTTAATGTCTTTTAATATCTATACTGAAAACTTTATCGTTTCCCCACCCAACCCTAGTAGTTCTTACCTCCACATACTAAAGTATTTATTCTTTTAGTATATAACAACAACAAAAATTAACCTAGAAATTAGATTATCTACATAATGTATCAAGTTATGTATGAAAACATACATTAATCGCTGACAACCCTGTCACAGAGAGCCAAATGCATTCTCAGCAATATTGTTAATAACTGCTATGAAACTGATGATACTGGTGATAACATAAAAATTCTATCTGCTCACAACTGATATTCTCTTGTCGAAACATACATGTAGATACAGCTTGCGGCTAATCTGAAATTAAATTTGAAAAGGTAGGCTGTAATTCCCTAAATAGATTAAATGAAATTGGGAGTAGCTTTGCATTAGCTTGTTAAATTCTCTTTTATAAGAAACAATTTAGTGATAAATATGTGAATTATACACTGTATAAAAAGGGTGAATGCCCTGACTGACGTTGGTCCTTCGATCGTTGTAGTAAAACCGCTGGTCAGGGTAGGTTATAAGGTAAATAGTTTACATATTTATCTCTAAAGTGATGTTTTAGAAACATGCCCCAACGTAGCTTACCCTAGATTACCGATGGTAAGTTTTCTTTTCTTTTTATCTTCTATAGCTACAAAATATATGGAAAAAACCGAAAAATGCGCAAATCAGCCAGCAAAACTAAGTCGATCCATACATTTTTACATGGCCTGCAGCATCTCTGCTGAATTTTATCACGTAAACCGTGTTACAAATGAGTAAACAATCAGGTATAATTATCATAATTAGTATGGTACAATAATTAGTCATGAATACATAATCTTGTTCTTTCTGTACACTTGCATTTCCCTTGTTTGTAAATTTATAAACGGTTTTGTTTGCTTTTTCGTTATCTTTTTTTAAATCTATAGGCAGTGGCGTTTATATATTTGTTTGTTGCTGCTGTCACATGTATATTGTATTTTGATGCCGCAAAAATTGTTCTTTTAATATCTATGGCTCAAGTACCATCCCAGTCCCAGAGCCCGAGCTGTTCCCTGGTGACACGGCCACTTTATTCCGTTTTCTTTGAAACCCACAGCAACTCTGAGGACAGAATGATCGGCAACTTCTCTTGCATACTGGGACACACGTAGTTTGGGGAGCTATTGGCGACGGCATCGACGGGGAAAGATTTGCGGAAGGTAATTGTAGAAAATTTGGAGGTTCTTGCTGAATAGGTTGCGGAGAAGCTGGTGCTACTGCTGGAGCGGTACCTTGAGTAGGACAACAACAACAATCGGTTTGAAGATTGCATGCTGAGTTGCAAGGGTCCGCGCATGCGCCTTGACAGGGAGTCATGTCACTTGAAGGGGTAGCGGAATTAACAGGACGCGCGGACCAGTTGTAGCCGTCCCAAGATAAATCAACCGCATTGTAGTTGGGTTGAGTAACGCGTTGTGTTGGAGCTGCTAAAATAAAAATGTTGAGTATCAATGTTAGGTATCCACCGTAAAATAAAAAAAAAATCAAAAGTTGGTAGAGGAAGAAGGAAAAAAGGGGGCATAATCAGAAGTGAAAATAAACTTGCAAAGGAGTCAACTCCTATTAATGTTTGCTAAAAACCACTGTGGATCGGAAATCTACAAAATAATAATGGGTTTGAAAATCTAAACTTAGTTTATCCTTAGTTCACCCCTAAACTGATTACTTACTAAAACACTTTGCCTCTAAAACAAAAAGCAATTTACATGCTACTCTAGCAGACATTAGTGCCTTTCTTTTCAAAAGTGGTAATTATAGATCCTGAACTTCTTCTTTCCGGATAATGTAGCAAGTTTTAAAAAGATCAGAGAATCCTACTATAAAACAATTATACAACAATGCAGATTGTATGCAGTGGTCAGAGATGTATCTGGTTTGTGATAAATTACTGCAAAACCCCTCCCGTTTACATTTTTAACAATTTTTTTTAATGAGATAAAAAAGCAATGAGTATAGCTTTCTAGACAATGGTGTTTTCCCTACTGACCTTGTGGATGATTTGGTGACACAGCGGGGTGTTGGATGGCAGGATGTGTCAATGCTGGTCGAGTGTTAAGAACCTTGTGATGGTTGTGGGAGGCCATATGATGGTGTGCTTTGTGATGAATCTTGTGGTGGTGGTGTTTGTGTTGGTGGTGTTTTCGGTGGTGGTGTTTGTGAGCGTGGATTTTTTTCTTTTTATTTTTTTTCTTTGCCACAACTGGAGTTACCAGATATGGAATCTTGAAGTTCAAGAGAAAGCCCTTCTTCGTTTTCTTTATCGGTTTCTGCTTGTCTGCCAACTTTTTACCAGCAGTTACACTTAGCAGAGAAAGTTCTGTTAAAAAAGGAAATTATTCAATTTAAGTCTCGAATATCCATACTCAACTGTATCTCGGTATAAATATTTCGGGTAATCGAGAATCCAAATAATCGAATATCCGGATAATCGAGAATCCAAATAATCGAATATCCGGATAATCAAGAGTCTGGATAATTGAGAGTCCGGATAATTGAGAGTCCGGATAATCAAGAGTCTGGATAATTGAGAATCCGGATAATCCAAATTGAATTATGAATAATAATGAAATACAAATTCAAAAGTCGTTTAAAATGATTTTGCAGCTTTGACGTTTTAAGATGACAACTAATTGATATTAAAATATATTAGAAGAATTGAAAAGTTCCAATAATAGAGGTCCGTGCAATTGAGGTTCAATCATTGTTTTTTATGAAGTCTTATGTTAATTGTTTTACTAACAAAAGTTTGTAATAACACGAGTATTAATTAAAGTCATTTAGTTTTTATTTAAGTTATTTTTACAAATAAACCGAACATGTAAATCATCAAAGTAAATTATGTGTTTCACTAACTTTCGTTATCTCACAACATCCAATACTCAATATTCGTTAGCTTGCACAACACGTCATTAGTTTTGAATAACGGAAAATCATCCTAGAACAAGGCGCACTTTATAGAAATAATCACGAATTAACGTCATCTAACGAAGAAAACAATTCAGAAGAATGGAAATGAAGTTATTTTCTACAAGAGTTCATAAAACAGTATCGCTGTAAGAGTTTTTTAAAACTATAACGATAAGAACACATGGTGAAAGAAAGAAGTCACAAAAAGCGAACACAAAAATCGAAATCAGCATTGGCTCGTGTTTCATCAACAATTTGTCTATAATCTCCTCCATCATATAACGTTTTATTGTCTAGAAACACGCGAGTTGCTTTTTTTATTTTCTTATTCAAGTTAAAGCTAACATTTTTGACAGGTGCTTAAAGTCAGAAGCGCATTAGAGTCTTGAATCTTAAACTGGATGGGACAATTATCCACTATAAATAATACGAGCGTCCGTTGGATATGAGATGGCAATGGTTCATTAACTTCTTTTACGTCTCTTTACTTTTTACTCAAAAAAGTAAAGAGACGTAAAAGACGTTAATGAACCCTTGGAGATGGTAAATAGCCAACGGGGCGTGTAGCCTCAAGCTGACTATAATCATCTCATATCCAACAAGAGCGAGTGGAATAATTGTTTTATTAATTTTCACAAGCTTTCCATACCCTTCCATACTTAAAAACTGACAACAAATTTATTGTGACATTTTTCAGTTTGGCAATACTTTACATCGTTAGTTTCCATATATGGTCATACGGTATATGAGCTAATAACCGAGATTGGGTGAACCAATCAGAACGCTAGAAATACAATATTTGAGGTTGAAAGTTTAACAATTTAGTTAGCCGATGCAGAAAGAAAGATAACACCAACTTTTAAATCTCAGAGTAGTTGCCGGGTATCGAAGTGGGGACCTAGCTTTAGGAATCTAGAGATTTTACTATCTGCGCCTATAGCTAACACGATCTCCTGGACACGAGTTCACTCACTCATTCAATCCTTGCTCCTAGTGCCCTTGGTTACACGAGTGAGTGATGAGTGAGCTGTACGTTTATATATCTAACATTAAGTAATTTGAAGGGGTGAAGTTGTCAGCCCTACGCCCAACTGGAGGACCAGGGTGTCTATTTTTTATTGTTCCCTCACGACTATTTCAGTAAACCCTAAAGACGCGGGCACACGATGCAGCGGCATTTCATGCAATATTGCCCGTAACAGGGTTGTTACGGCGGGTGAGCACTGACTAATTTTGTTGTATTGCATGCAATGAAACTGACAGAAGTCGAGTTAAGATCTACTTGCAACATTGCGAGCGCATAGCAAGATTTCTTTTTTACAAGGATTTCCTGCCGGCGCCATTTTGATTGTTATAATGTTGCATCGGTAAACATGTTACGCTATCTCGAGCAATGTTTCGTGATTTTGTTGCACCGTGTGTTCACCTCCAAACATTTCTTACGCGCAAAGTTACATGGAATGTTGCAGTATGTGTTCGTGCCTTGAGGCGCGCCGGCAAGTTACCACACCAACGGCAAGGAATAGACAACATTGCCCATCGAGCAGCAGATTACAAAAAGCATTAAAACCTTACCCTTGTCTTTGTCACTGTGAAGTCTGTTAGCTCTTACTTCAGCATGAGATCCTGTAATGTAAACACAAATGTACGAAGCAGTTGTTATTGAATATTGAGTTCCCGCTATCATAATGCCATCATCAATTCATTTTCCAATCAAATTAGCTATTTGCTTATCAATTATAATAAATGAAAAATTCTGCGACGCTGCAGTCCAAAGCGTTAGCATCAGATATACTTTAACCCTTTCACTCCCAATCAGTTATTAACACTGAACTTCTCCTTACATATCAAATGTAAAATAAAACATTCGGTTATGAGAAAATGAGAATTGATCAAACAAAGCAAACATACTGAAGATTATAAGTAAAATTCTCTCAAACGTGTTCCATGAAAAGTATGGAATCAAGTTGGGAGAACTGAAAGGGTTAATTACGGTGTATAAAATGAACATTCTTTATTTTTAAAATAATGCTGTAGAAACACCGACACAGTATTGCATTCATGACATTTATAAACTGTAAATAAAGGTTTCCGTTTAGTTTTCTTTCTAAGTGTGTATTTCTTTGCCGAGTTTTTCGAAACTGATAAATAAAACATCTCTTTTACCTACTGCACCATTCAGAAAATCAGTAACTTCTTTCGCTGCTTCCTTCACTTTATTACCTGTGAGAATGTCACACTGTTAGTTTGAGTCTCAGTGGCCTCGACGTTAATAAATAACTAAAAAACTCTCTAAATAACAGATGAGCGCACCTATTTTGGCGTCAAGTAGGTGTAGGACTGCTTTGCCAGCAGCCTGTTCGGCCTCTTGAAGATTTGCGACACTGCGACGCACTCCTGGTAAAACTGACAATGGAATAATACTTCATTATTGTTTATCACTCATTGAGAATTACATAGTAAAAGGAATGTAAGAAAAGCAAAAAAAGGTGGGTAGGGAAGAGGATTTACAACCCTAGGGGATCAGATAAGCAATCCTCCACTCTTCTTTATTTGCAATAAGTCAATATACTCATAATATAGGTGGTAATACAAAGCAATAACATATAGAGCAAAATATCACTGGTTATAATAGTTAAAGCTACATTTACATATTTTAGGCTATGGAAAAAGATTTTAGTTATGTAAGTATGTTATGTATCTAACTCAACTTATCAAATACTAAATTTTATTTGGCGTAGACTAGTCTTTTACAAAGGAAAGTAAGCAAATGGCAGCTATTGGCTGACGTTAGTAGTTCGGTTTTTGATTCCCCAACTGAATAAAAGTAAAAAACTGAACCTCCAGCACGGTATTCGGTATAGACTCCAGCACATACAAACAAACAATACAGTAAAAAATGTATTTTAAGCTTTTAAAAAAACGTTAACTTTCATTAGTAGTATATATTAATAAAGAGTAAAAATTAAAGATCCTTTAAATGTACTATTTATTTTTGGTCTGGGAAATGGTGACGTGACATTAAAAAGTCGATACAACGCTATGATAGCCCGTCGAAGAAGATGTGATGTGAACCTTAGCTTCTCGTCATATTAAAATGTTTACACCACTTGATTAATTGAGGTCATTTTGGAGCTGTTTGGAGAATCGGACGAGGGACACCAGTCCAAATTAAACATATACAAATGATGTAGATCAGGTACTCGCCAGGCGAAACGTAAATTACGAAATCTTATCAAAAACTTTAGTCCCACTTTAATGTTTTTGTACATGAAGACTATTGAACGTAATAATTACTTACTTTTTCGGGATCAGCACTCTGGAAACAATATAGTTAGCAAATAGGGCAATAAAACAGTGAACTATAGTGTCTAATAAGTTCTTCAGATAAAAAGACCTTACCTCGAAGGTTTTTTAGTGCTTTACCATTTTCTTCAACAAAATCTTGATCGATTCTTTTAGAAATGACTATTTCGTACAAGCAATTCAGCACTAAAAACCCAATAAAAAAAAATTCTCTTCTCATGACGGCAGCGCTAGGAAATGTTTTAGCGTCACTTTATCTACTTGCAAATAGGCGCTACCACAAAACTTTTATTAAAATGGTCAGGATATGAATCTCTGACTATAATTTCATCCTTTGATAAAATAGGAATTTAAAAATCGGTTCGTTACTCTTATCAAGTTGATCTTTTAGCGAGTATTTTTGTATTGAATTATTCAGTTTGCAGGTTATATATTGTTGAGAAAAACAAGCAGTCTTTTGTCCAACCAACCAGATTCGCTTTTAGTTCTGGAACTCACTTCAACGACATTGTTTTCAACAGTATATCTGGTAAGTCTAGTAAACTGCTTTGTTGTTCTTCAAAACATATAACGTAATGTAAAAACTGTAAACAAGAAAAGTAGCTCAGCGAAATTTGCACAAAAAAACTTCACAAGTACCAAGCAGATGCATGCTTAGAATGAAAATATTTATTGAAAATACATAATGGTTGTTGTATGGTTATTGCATTAAGGTTACTGGATTTCAAACCCTAGCTTGTAACCTGCTCTTTTTGCAGTCGTAGTCTACTAGTGATTTTTTTAAAATAATCAACTTATTTTTCATTGGCGTTTTGCAAAATACGATAAATTGAATAACTGCCAAATGACTTCGCATCTGAGTAGAGCATTGGAAAGTGTGTCCAAATCCTATAAAGGTAGGGTACTTTATTTCAACTAGCCACACTAACCTTCTAGGCCACTTTCTGTTTTTGTGCAGAACATTTTGGCTATTTCCAATGGAAAGTATGATATATTGTGGCCTACATGCTTCGGTTGGGGCCATAACATTTTGGCGTAGTTGCTCCAGTAGGGCCAAGACATATACACTTTGGCATTCATTTTCCAGTAGGTAAAAGAAATTTTGGCCTACATTGCTCTAGTTGGATCAAGACATTATACATTTTGGTTTCCATTCTTCAGTGGGATAAGGACATCTTGGCCCCCTCTCGAAAGTGGGGGCAAGAAATTTTGGCTCCCATTCTTCAGTGGGAAAAAGACATCTTTGCCCCCTCTTGTTAGTGGGGGCAAGAAATTTTAGCTCACTTGCTTCATTGGATGCAAGACGTTTTGGCCACTTACTTCAGTGGGTTTTGGAAATCTTGGTGCACTAAACTTAAGTATAAAAGTGAGAAAATCTGGAAGTGAGTACTGGAATGGAGGAGTGGAATGGAACACTGCAATGTAGTAATGGAATGGAGAACTGAAAGGTCGAGGATATCGGTTTCTTATCAGCTTGTCACTTTATTTAGAAAACCTAAAATAAATCTTCAACGGAATAAAAAAATTTGATGCTTTTTGAAACGCAGATTTAAAGATGTTTGTAATGAAACAACACTTTTCAAAATCTCCTCATACCAAGTGAACTATATTTATGATCATAGTGCCTCAATCCATGTAGTTCAAAGGTTAGAAATGTTTCACATAGTGCAACGTTATAAAACATGACAAGTTTTGAACTGGCTTTTGGAGAAATAATTCAATCACTCGCTTTTGTAAAAGAATCTTGACTCTATTTTAATGAATCTTGTTCCATGCAATCACCCAAAGGCAAAACGTACATGCTCTTGGCGTCAGGACCAACGCTAGAACTGGACTAAACGACCACAACCAAACTTTATGTATCTTACAGAATCTTTTGACTTGTCGGTATGTTTACATAATCCTTCTATTTGATCAGAGTCCACAATGTATAATTGTTTGGAGAGAGCAATCATTGTTCTAGACAAAGTGTCGCCTAATGAACAAACTTCTTTTTAAAAGCTGCATGTATGAGGGACGGAAAGTGAAGGGGTGGTGGCGAAGTTCTTTTTCCTGAATACTTACCTTTTGCCCTTACATGTTTTTCTTTTTGTCACTCTGCTGGCATTTGTTTTGGGTTTTTTTTCTCTGTATGGATTTTTTTTGTTTTTTCTACACCCAACCCTCCTTCCGGTCCTTCCGAGCCTTCCGGTCCTTCCGATCCTTCCGGTCCTTCCGGTCCTTCCGATCCTTCCGGTCCTTCCGGTCCTTCCGGTCCTTCCGTAATGTTTGTCAATCTGATCATTTTGCAATTTGTAAATATCCGTGCCGGAAGTATCTGAGTAATGTCTACGAGCCTACTCGCCTACAAGTGTACGCGACTATAAACAGTTTACACGCCCACGTCTTTGCCATTGAAACAAATAACTACATACATTTCTTATACATACATGTAGTAAGCATGTAGGCGCGAAAATAAATGACTGTAGGGATAAATCTGCGTAGATCCGTAGGCTATCCCCCTATCCACACTACATAACTTTCTGTGCGTGGTATTCTATAGTTGTGCCGTCTTCTTGTTACTCATGCAATTGGAAAACAATAATTGTTATTAAAACTAAAAAGTGTTGCTATTATAGTCTGTTGCACTATCAATCCATCAAACTCCATTCAAATATTTAGTTATTTCTCAACAAATGAAAGGGTTTAAATTGTTGGTATGCAAACAATACAACAAAATCGGCCCCTTTTATTTATTTTCCACAAAAAAATAATAACATACTTGTGAAAATACACACAAGCATAAACTTCATATTGTCATTGGTTATTGATCCACTTTATCAGTTTCATTTTGAAACAAACAAATTGCATGATAATCGCTTTAGTCCTATTATTTATACCTTTTAATGGTAAACTGTTTTCCATTTGTTTGTGCGAATGGTATTTTAATTTGTTACAATTAATCTCCATAAATTAAATACTATCCAATACATAGCTTCAGTGAAAACTTGGCTATCAATGTCTCGCATTTCTAAACGGTAGCAACGGTAAAAACGAAACCAATGATCTATCAACTGTAATCTACTTTGAGGAAACCCTTCCTTAACGGATAAGTTGTATGTATTATAAAACCTTGTAACTTGACTATAAATGTTGCTAAAAGTCACATGTTTGTTTTATAGTGTAATCAATTTGTGTATCGGGTCGACAAGGCTCGAAAGTTCCCAAAACAATTACCTAGCTTTTAGGTTACCAAATAATTGCATTTTCCATTTCATTTAGCATATGTTCGTCAGTTTCTAACAAGGTTACAAACACTGAAGCACTGTGTATTAAAAATGTTTTGTAAATAACTAAACTTTTTTTCTGAAAATAAGCTTGATTGTTTCTGTGATTTAATAGAGATCTCATAAAGAATTTATGGCCCATTAACGGTTTTATTCCCGGCTGTTTTGAGTATTTGAGAGCCACGATGCCTTTTAAGAAACGACTCAAACATTTTATATTATAGCTAGTCGATGCAGCTTTTTCAAGCTTTGGACTAAAACTGTTTTTATCTGTGTTTGTTTGCAACCTAAAACTAACTTAGCTTATATGATAATGAAGCTGATTGTAAACCATTACGTCAG
>JAOTRI020065921.1:0-16963 GCA_028564885.2 Zoanthus sanctaehelenae
CGAATTCTCCCAAACGTGCGCCTCGGTTTTCATAGCGCTATGAAGGCACAGAAAAAATGTTTTATTTCTTAATTGAATTATTGAATCTACTTATGAACGATAGTTGATTAATTCTAAACAAGATTGGAGATTTAGTTTTTGACAAATTTCATTGATTGCTTCGCCTCGTTTGCACCTGAAGTTTATCCTGATAATTTTCTAAGATCTCTATTTATTAACTTTTCTTTATGTACAGTCTTTTTGATTTGTTATCTCAATTCCATCTAAACTACAACATTTTATTTACGTACTTATATATTTTAATGATTTGTATTTGTTCAAGTCTTATAGTTATCTCGAATTTCATATAAAAAAAGCTAGAGAACTAGAGTACTAGTATTTAGTATGAGTATTAATATCTAGTGTACGAGTATTAATATCTAGTATATGAGTATTAATATCTAGTGTACGAGTACAATATCTAGTATATGAGTATTAATATCTAGTATTTGAGTACTAATATCTAGTATGAGCATTAATATCTAGTGTATGAGTATTAATAACTAGTGTATGAGTATTAATATCTAGTATATGAGTATTAGTATCTAGTATATGAGTAATAATATCTAATGTATGAATATTAATATCTAGTATTTAAGTAGTAATATCTAGTATGAGCATTAATATCTAGTATATGAGCATTAATATCTAGTGTATGAGTATTAATATCTAGTGTATGAGTATTAATATCTAGTGTATGAGTTTAATATCTAGTATACGAGTACTAGTATCTAGTATGAGCATTAAAATCTAGTATATGAGTATTAATATCTAGTAAATGAGTATCAGTATCAAGTATTTGAGTATTAGTATCAAGTATTTGAGTATTAGTATGTAGTATGAGTATTAGTATTTAACGAGTTTAGTATTCAATATGAGGGTTAAGGCATCCTGCTGATGAACAGTGGCTGTTTTGCTATTTTTATATTTTTTTTAGCGGCATTGTAGTTGTCTGTTCAGATATTTATTAAGATAAAACATGAAAACCATTCTCAAGGAATTGCTTACATGAAGTGAAACCAGTATCATTCGAGCCTATGAAATATAACAAAGACAGAAATGGGAATTGAACAACTGTTTAAATAATTCAATTTTTGTAAGTCATATGATTCACCGCGCCAAGAATCAAAATATGAGTCTTTCAGCGCGTTTGCGCCTTGGGTAGGGTTTGCATTAGGGTTAGGTTTTAGAGTTAGGGTGACGATTGCTCTCAGTTTTCACAAGTTAAGTATTTTGGCCCATGGCGTTGACTCAATTGAAGTTTCATCTCTGCTAATTAATTCACTTTTTAATCAACATAAACCTTTTAGCTTTGTACTTACGTTGGATCTTCTAGGCACTCGGTTTCGCTGTTAAATGAAGCACCTTCTACAAATAGCCCAGTGAGAACCAGGCCGTTGTCAGAAAACTTACTCAGCTCTTTTTCTGGTTGATACAAAGTTGATGCTACACAACAACTCAATTCCACCTGAAAACGGGCATGGACGTTAGTTGGTTCAGAGTCCTTATGAAAAGACAGCACGTATTCTATTTTAATAATGCCGTAGTTCACAAAAAAGATTTTGAGTATAATCCAATGACTTTGTTTGAATGATAGTTGCATGCATTGGCACACGATTCCCACCGAATTCCTGAAAAATGTAAATCAAATTTCAATATTGCTTAAAATATATATTTGATCTGAAACAAAAATTCAAGCGTGCTTGCAACCTTTGGGCCTAAACTGATCTTTTAACTTTCAATAACGTTTTAAACACTGAGCGTACCATGAAGATATAATCATACTGTACATGTATGCTAACTTCAACTCGAATTTTAGCTTGGGTGATGCAAGCTAGCTTCTTAGACGGCGCAATAAGAGATGTTTGTCTTCCACCGAGTTCGATCCCCAGCTCTGGGATTATCAAACACCAAAGCTCTCTCGGTGTTGCATCCACACGAGGTATATGTAAAAAGACAATTAACTCCTGCTGAAGGTTTCCCGCTATATATTAGTACTCCGCTTAGGGACTCCAATCTACTTAACACTCACAGTAGCCAAAAAGCACGAGCCAAATAAACCACATGAATCGCTTTGATGAAGAAATTGTTCAAAATCTGCTTCATTCTCAAGTAGAAAGACGGCAAAAGTATAAAGTAAAGTACGCCTTGAATTTAAGATTTCAGAGAGCGAACAAAAGACGAAAAGTACATCTTATTTCAAGTACCTTAACCTTAGGATTTAAAATATCTTAAACGTTTAGGATTTCTAATACCTTAAACGTTTAGAATTTCTAAAACCTTAAACCTTTAGGATTTCAAACGCTAGCAAGTCATAAAACTTTCAATATATCGTAAAGAATGAGTATCGGTTTCGTATTGTCACAGAAACTTTACTCCGCGAAGCCCTTAAAAACTCACAGCCTTTTTGTATTTCCAATATTTGAAAGAAAATTTTCAGGATTAAAAAATTATTACACCAGTTTATGAAAGTTGTATCACCGGTAATATTTTATACGTTACCGAGAATCGAGTAAGTTTAAACTTTAATTGCAGCCAAAATTCGAGACAAAGGGTACATTTCATATGATATGTAGCAAGTACGACAAGGAATTCGTGTTTCTTTCAAAGAGTAGGCTGATGATGTTAAATTAAAAGAGTTTGTAGTTTAACAAGAAATGTTTAGTTGTTGAAGCGTGCATACTTATAAAACATCTATTTTGAGTTCTCTCCTTTGTTTGTTATATTTGTTGTTTTAGGTTTTTTATTATTGATATAGTTCTTCACTTTACTGAGCAGGGCTTTAGGGTTTTGCTTGTAAAAATACTAGGATTAAATGTTCATGATAAGTATAAATACTAAGAACGTCCTTGTTGTTCACGAAAACCTACAAGGTGATTTCACGTTCTGGGCTCTGTTGTTCAAAGGCTGGTTAAGTTTATCACTGTGTTAAGCAGAGATTCAAACAGGAATTTCTTCTTTAAGAAAAGGTAAACGGTTATTTATGAATACTGTTTGGATTTTTTCTAGGAAAAGTCTTGTTAATCCCCAAACTACAGCTAAGATTTCTCCTTGTAAGATTGGCAACAAGACCGTTGGTTACACACCTAACCCTGGGTTAATGCTAACTGGCTTTTGAACTAGGCCCTGATTTAAGCGACAACAATGTGCACGTGCTCCGCTCGATACATTCCAACGTGCAGTTATTATATTTTATGATTGTTCATTGCTGTCGATGTCGGTGATGCCCTATTCTAGGCTCTAGGTTCTTAATTAGGTTCAACTGCCGGCCAAATTTACATTTTAAAATACCTAAGAATAAGATAAAGGTGCTTGGCAACTTCTTAGGTTAATACATTAAAACTTAGACCAGGCTCTTGAAACTCAACCGCTTAACATTACGGAATCTAGCTTGCTTATCAAATTGAAATACTGCATTTAAGCAACCAACAGTTCTCACCTCTCCAACAGTACAGCCTGAGGAAGCTGCCTTTTCATGTTTTAGTGACATAATTAGAGCACCGGGGTTCGCCAGGCCTCCAAGCCACAAAGATTCCAAGTGACCTTTTCCAAGAATCGGCTCAAGCCCTGGTTTGGGAACCAAACCTTGTCGGATCCATTTCCACATTTGGTTATGTCTCTTTACAAGAACTATAAAGCAACATACAGAATACGGATGAGTTTGCGAAAGCAATTATGATTAAGTTGCTATTATGTCATAATTTATGTTGATTGGTTAATCGTGTTAGTGTTTCCTATAATTTTTGGATACAGTTATTATGTTGTATTGTAACTCGCAGAGGTATTAAGCTGTTTGTTAGATACAAATAATACTATCTCGCATCATGATTGGTAGGTTGTATTATTACATCGAAGGATGACTCGTTGAATGCGTTATATAACTCGTACAATGATTGTTTGGATGCGCTATATAATTGCATACGCATTATTGATTAGATAAATCTTTATGCCGTTTCGTAATTGGTTCATAAAATTATTGTTAACTTTTAACAGTTATCTAAATTACAAATAAACAAAAAACCGGTCAAACTGACTAACAGCAACTTGGCAAGGGACCATCAGAGGAACTATTCAACCTAATACAAGCAACTAAATGTTCACTAGGGTTAAAAATCGTAACGAAAAAGGATCAGTACTCACTCTTCAACCAAGACACCAAGGAATGAGGAGACGGACGACAGTTTGGATGTAACCAGGAATTGGGTACATGGCCACGTTGGATTGCTGTTACAATGGCCTCTAGAGATTGTGGGATAGCATTTGGACCTCCTAAAAGGCACTGCTCCAGAACGTGAAGATTTTGGCGTATGCAGTACAATAGACAGTTGAACCACTCGCATTCCTAATTAAGGTTAGAACATTCCCATGACAGATTAATCGACTTACAGGCGAGTTTTAACAGAAGGCACAACTGACAGTTTCCTTGATTACCACTACCACTACTATATACCACTACCACTATCACATACCACTGCCATATATCACTATCACAAACCACTACCATATACCACTGCCACTATTACATACCACTACCACAATCACATACCACTACCACTATTGCATAGCACTACCACTATTGCATATCACTACCACCATTGCATACCACTACCACTATTGCAAACCACTACCAATACCGCACACAACTATCACTACCATTACAACTATTGCATACCACTACGACAACCACTACCACTACTACTAATGTATTACTGCTACTATCACTATTAGTACTATTAGTACTAATTCTAGTACTATTAGGCACAAATGTGTCCTTTGTTCAAACTTTGAGCATCACAGAATTTTCTATTATTACCTTTTGCAGAGTGTATCCAAGAGACTCTGAGGTGCGTTCATCTGTTGTTGAGACGCTGCCAGCCTCGGAATACAAAGACAATGCTCGCAATTGAGATATAACTTTTGGAACTACTTCGTTGATGGAGTCACTCATCCCAAGATCAATATTGAGTAATGTTGGTAACTTTTCCAGACAAAGCTCGATTGCTTGACGAAGCTTTGGCATATCTATTTGGTTTCTGACGCACAATGACGACTGTTTTTCTTGTTGAAGGTCACCGTACAGCAAGTTGAGCTCTCTCAGAAATTTTGTAGAGCTGACACAAGAATGAAATGATTGAAGCGGGAATATACTTTTTTGAAAGGCGAACAACTACAATTATGTAACAAAAAATATACATTTTTAATGACAACTCCTCTTAAGGGGCTTTTCAGTGTCATGCTAAAATCAACCTCTTCCCCAGTTAAAAATCCCAACTGGTAGAAGGGAAACCAGTTGGCTATTTACAAAGCGTGATAATTTGTCCCTGGGATCACCGAGGACAAATCCATTCAGTGGTCTGAGCTGGGGAATCCAACCTGGGTTTTCCACATTCAGATCCCCAACTCTGACCACTTTGTTCACGTTTTTATAGAAAACAGTTTAAATCGCGGTGTTTTCAAGATTCCTAAGTTTACCATTAATTTCAGCCAGCCCATATCATATTGTGCTCACTAATGCTGTCTGGAATTTCTGGAAAAATCATGGACTTTTGAAACTTTCTTCAAGTGCGCTAGAAAACTCTTGAAAAAAGATAATATTCTTGTAGCCCCAGATATCTCCTTCCAATTTGTTAATATATGTCATCAATTTCATCTGATTCCTGATTGTATATTTAGTATTTTATGTAGACCCAGTTTCAGTTGCTGTTGCTGTGGCAGAAATTACTTGATATTGTTTTGTTTTTAGGGTTGGGTATTCTCGGTCAGTGAGCAGTATGATATAAAACACTTTCTTATACATTATTTTCTTAACAAATTCATTGGAAAAAAAATTACAGTATGGGTGGAAACACTTTAATTGTCAGGAGAAAAATAGACCACAGATTGGTTGACAATTATATTTTATACCTTTTGTAAACAACACACAGAACTTCAAAAATAGAAAAAGAAGTACCTCCTACGCCCTAAAAAATGAGGTAAAGGGAAAACAAGAGAAACAAGAAGAAAACGTCATGAAAAAATGATCGTTTTTATAAATTTTCAGTAATCAGTTGTTATTATCCCCCAAACCAACAAATTCTCATAAGTCACTGGCGCAGAAACAAATTAATAAAAAAAACAAGATCTTTTAAACTTAAACCCTAAAATTAGATCCCTGCTTCTCTTAAAATTCCAGAAACAAAAGATTTTTAAAATACGCCAACAAACAGAAGTAAGCATAGTCAAGAGTCCCGGTAAGGCAAACATTGCTTAACATAAAAAACTTAAACATGCAATGAAAGAATGTCTCAAGTATATATTATTCTGAATTACCTCGCTTCCATGAATTCCCGCTGTACGCTAGAATTCAAGCTCAGTGCACCCGGTGTATCAAGGCTGGTCCTTTCTGAGGCAGTTTTCTCTTGAAACCAAGAGGCGTAGTCTGCTGGATCAACGTTTGTAGGTGGGATGGGGATCACAGTTGTGCCGAGAGATAAAACAGAACTGCTCTGTTGCTGAGCAGTTGTCAACAAAACCTGTTCGCAAAGCACATGAATGTACTTCTGATCCCATGGATCGGCCAGTTTTCCTCCATATAAATCCTGCAGCACACAAATTAGGAAATCAACGACTGTACAACTATACATGCCTAAAAAAAAGTAGCGGCTTACCTTTGCCACAAAGTCAGTCAACTGCTTGACCGCAGGGGCTTTCTCTTGATTCTGAAGTATATTCTGCACGACTTGTACAGCTCGTACCAGGTCACTTGCTTCCCACGAAAAGCGTGTGCTAAGGGCGCGGCTACCAAGCGTTTCTCGCACACACAGAATACTATGGATAACACAAAGGCCAAACACTGCTGTCCGTACAACCAGCGGATTATCACGGAGTTTATCCCAGTCGTCACGTGGAACACACTTGAGTAAACAAGGATTTTATGTTTAAAATATAACGAAGACCAAGAAAACCAAAAAGAATAAAAAAGAAATTAAAATAAACTGAGTCTTTAGTACGAAACACAACAAAAACGTACGAAATGGACAAAAATCATTAAAAAGATAAGTTAAATGGTTCTCAGTGATTTGAGATCACAAAGGAATCCTGAATGCGATTCAAGAAAAAAAATTAATTTAATAATAAATAAGAGTAATAATCCAAACAAAGATAAATCATGACACTATGCTGCGAAAATTTCAAAATACATCCTTTAACATTGCATAGACAAAACATGTGTTACGGTTGTTAAACTAATGATTACATTTCGACCAGCTAAAGCTAAATTCTTTACGAGCCTAGTGGCCCATGGAGCCGGTGCTTATCTCCGCTTTCTGTAGCCTTAAGCAGATGAGAGTCTATGACTCCCCCTGGACACTAATCCATCGCAGGTTAGCTCCAAGCAGACCCGGGTACTCATTTACCCACCTCTGGGCCCAGTTGTTCAAAGGCTGGTTAAGTTTAACCCTGGGTTAAGGAAAAATTCATTCAACAAATTCTTCTTTAAGAAAAGGTAAACAGATAATTATGAATACTATATAGATTTTTCTAGGAAAAGTCTTGTTAATCCCCAAATTACAGCTAAAATCTCTCCTTGTAAGATTGGAAACAAGAACGTGAGTTAAACATTTAACCCTGGATTATCACTAATCGGCTTTTGAACAACTGGGCCCAGAAGGAAAGAAAGCTGAGTTGGATTAGGTGAAAACTCATAGAATAAAAAAAAACGGGGACAATGTGACAACTTTATTTGAGACAGTACCTTGAGTGTATAGACGATAGTGTCGGTGAGACTAGCCATTGAGGGGTTTCCCAGTGACTCGTAGGACGCCTCCTGCACCACGTCCCAGGCCAGCTGGTGTGAAAATAGGAGAAGAGACACGGGAAGCTGGGCACTAGGTTCGCTTAGTAAGAAAACACGCCACTGCGACTTTGATTGAGAAGACTCTAGAACGCAAAATCAATGTCAGAATATATTTTTCACTAGAAGTAACAAACACAGAATCCGCTTCAATTAGGTAGATATTAGGTTTGATTTTTACAGGTTTATGAAATAATATCAGGGCACTAAAAAAAATCCCGGTTAACCATCAACGCGCGCACTGATGAGAAATATCTTCCATTCGGCAAGCAGCACATTGTTATGATTAATTCCCTTTCGTAGTTGAATATTCTCCTTCTTGGAAACTCTTTTCTTTAAACGTTTTTTATCTTTAGCACAGGTTGCGAAGCTCCCAAATTACATGTTTCGGCTATTGATAACTCTATGAAGAAATCAACGTCAGCTAAAATGTTCAAGCTTTTTAAAGATTCCTTTTTTATGTATTTGTGTCACACTCGCTTAGCCATTCAAGGTCCATGTTAGAAATCTCACTGAATTGGAAAAACATTCCCTGATAAACCAGGACTTTTTTTAAGTGGCTTTATCTAACAGAGTAAATCACTCTGTTATATTCTTGACCTTACCAGCTTGTGCATGAAGCCTCGCCAGACGAACGTATAAATGAACCAGCCAATTTGAGGCCGCCAGATGAAGTTTATCAATAACAAGCCAAGAGTCGGTGCGTATTGCTGTTGCTAAGGCAACATCGATGAATCCCTCTTGCCCTTCCCCAACTGATATAAACTGGCACTGAATGTTCTGAGTCTAGAAAGAATTACAGAATGTATTAATGCTGATAAAACAATCTAGAAATGTCATTGTTCACTTTAGAACAATATGATACGAGTATGTAACTACACAAAGCTTGGCAAGCGAACAAAGTTTGTTTCAATTACGAGAGAGGCTCTCTACAAGCTTATAGGAATTTAGTTGGCATTGTTTAACTAAGCTTCCTACATTGCAAATCTTACTTAAACATGCAAAAATGGGATAAAGTAAAGATAATTCGCAACTGAACTGCATACATTGTAATTTAGTCTAACATCTGATTTTTGATGTCCAATCAAAACAACTAATTTCAAATCACTAGTATATATTCCGACCTAATTCCACTCATAGCCGTGGAGGAGGGTGGCATGAACGCTAACGAAGCTGTTATGTCATAATATATCAAGACAATTTAAAACAAAAAGCATTAGTGTGGTTTGTTTTCTTAAAGATCTAGTCCTGTATGTTGTAGTTCAGGTTTAATCTAATTTTGAACAAGTTCAATCTTTCTTAAACTAGTATAATATCTCTTGCACTGGCACAAGTTGTCCTAAACCGGTAAAACCTGACATTATAAAAGAGATTTTATTGTCGGGAGTCATAAAAATAAAACAGGGATTTTGTTTGTTAGGGGGATACAAGAATTCATAATGTGATTCCACATTATATTAACGGCGTTGGGAGAAAATATATTCCATATTGGCTTCGTGACTACGCTATTCCTCCAATATCGAAAATATTTTCTCCCATTTAGCCGGCAATATAATGTGGAATCACTGGCTTAGAATTGCAATTAGTTTATAGAATAGGCGTGTTTGCAATGGTTACTTGCGTGATCAAGAGGAAATGAAACAGGACTACAGATCCATACACATCCACAAGCCACTAGTTCAATTCTTGGTATGTGACAAATTGAAAACGAAAAAAAATATGTGCAGAAGAGTAAGTAATATACGAAGGTAAGAAAGGGGAGTTAATGGAGGTCATTAAGGGGAGGTAAGTCGAAATTGATGAGAGGGGGATGGAGTGGGAAGAATATAAGTAAACATTTTCAAAATATCTCAACTGTACTCCTGAACAAAAATAATAGCCTATTTTCAATTAAAGGGGTTTAAAAAAATGAACTGGTTTGAAAAAAAAAATCTGAGCCAAAGTAAAACTTTAACCACAACAAAGAGAAAAAGATATTTTCAAACATTTTGGTATAACATCAGTAGACTGATTATCAACGTTTCTTCGTGACTGACCGCTGCTAGATTTTTTATCACATCCATCGAAGGTGTCACCGGTGAAGATGTTGTAGTCGATTGTGAAGGCATCAGCACAAAAACGGGAACAGAGTGACTGATGCTTGTCAGTATTTGGCTGAATGTAACAGAAGAGGTTTCCACTAGTTCACCAAAATATTCTGCTACAAAGCCACGCATCACTGGTATCAATCTATCTGGTCGCAGACAACGGATTAATAACAAGCGATGAACGCTACTAAGACCAAAACCATCTCCCTGATCTTGCGCTGAACTAAAAACAGATTTCCAAAGAAATTAAATTAATTCTAGAATATATATTACTCTCCTGTGCCATTAATAGAGTAGAATGTGTTCATGTCCTTATTTAATGTTTTACAGCTTAAAAAAGAGGACTGGAAAAGAGTGGGTTAAAATGGAATAGAAAACGTTCGAGTTGTAGTTATATTTAGAGGTATTAGCTCTATACATACATTTAAACACGGTAAAATCTTCAGTACATCATTGTTTATAATTAACAAAAAAATAAGTCTAAGCCGTGTATTAGACTGTGATAAAACACTACGGACATGGGAGAACACGAGGAAAATGTAGAAAACATGAGCTGCAGGCGCAGCCGCATTGTTTTAAAATATAGATTTACACTCCGCGAAAAGAAACAACAAAGCACACACATCGACAAACTGCAGCAATCTTTAAAAATACCACTAAAGTGCAACATGCAAACGCCAGCAAAACTCTGATTGGATAGCACGCTAAATCTAATTTCTTTCTAAAAATCTAACAATTTGACTGGCCACTCAAGTCCTCAACTGTCAATCTGTCACATGGCGATCGCGCAAGCAAAGAACTTACAATGGCACTCAGTGAAAATTGAATGAAAAAAGTGTATCTTGTTGTAAAGTATTTAAAGTTTTTGGAAAAGTATACAAAACCAGATTGAAGCTGAAAACTTAGCAACCAAAAATGAACTGACGGCCGATATAAATCTTTGTTTACAAAAACATTAACACTCTGAATTTGGCAAGAGTCGAATATGCTGCCACTTCCAAGGATTTTAAATAGTGAATTTTGCTAAAGCTGTTGCTGCTGTAACTGCTGTTTAGTTGACTTATTTGCTGCAGGAACAACCGACACTTTGAGTGGTTATGATAGAATAACAAGAGATTTATCCTGTAACGAAGGGTTTTAAGTGCTTTGCGAGGAACACGCCATGGACGAGACATCGGAGCACTGGCGTAGTTGACTTAAAGAAGGTTCGTGTTGTAGTGCTTGATGCTCATAGCGTTGCGATGTGTAGGTTTTTGACTTGTTTTTTAAATTGTTTCAAATGTACAAAGAATTCTATTATAAGACTTTTAGTTGAAAAATTTTAAAACCTTATTGTATTATACTTTTTTTGCGATTCTCTTCGTCGCTTGTTCCTCGGTACGTTCAACGATAATGTTAAGGTTGTTCTCCAAGATCTTGACAAAACGCGAGTTGATGACAGTTTTTGCTTCTTTTTGTTTTTCAAAACTTTCTGCTGCTTTGCAGAGAGCTTCAGCACAATTTTTTTCCAAATAAAAGGTTTTCCGCCATCTTAAAAAAATACTGGCAAGGGTAAAGCTGGTTGCGAAAAACAATAAAACGGTTTTTTTAACTCTGATAAAACATAGATTTTCGACCAATTAGAGCACGCGTAGGGTCCTATCTATATTATAAATTCATATCAAAATACAATCATTGAATGAATTGATTTACAAGATTACCGTGTGGGAGTCCTATATGTATTCTAAAAATAATAGTTAATTCTCATTCTGAATTAGCCAAGTGAAGAAAAGCAACGGATGTCTGAAGGTAAGGAATTCCATCAGGAAGCCCCATTGTGGCATAACGCTCTTTTCGAGTATTTGTAATTGGTGCAAGATTTTTGTAAATTAATTTTAGCTTGGTTGTCTATTAGAGTCTATGGTGCAGCATGATTTGTGAAAATGTTTCTTGAATACTGAGGTGCAAGATTTTTGTAAGTTAATTTTAGCTTGGTTGTCTATTAGAGTCTATGGTGCAGCATGATTTGTGAAAATGTTTCTTGAATATTGAGGTGCAAGACAATTCAAGATTTTGCTAATGAAAATTGCTTTTAATTTTTTTCTTAATATGGATAGATCGTCCAAGCGTAGACTATAAAGTTGGGTTGCGCTTGAGTCATAACTAGGCTTTGTTATAATTTTGGCCGCTCGATTCTGAAGTTTTTGTTATTTATCTGATAGTTTAGCACAAATAATTCTCAACAGTTGCTATTATATTTTCACTTGATGTAATTTTGGTTGAGTATATGTCATCAGTTATCTCATATGCGTATTTTACTCATTTTTCATGCTTAAATATTTATGTAACCAATGCAGACATTAATAAGCGGTAAACGAGACCTGTAACCTTCTTACACGTCTACATGATTAATCTAAAAGATCATTCTTAGTGGTACTTAAGTCCCTAGTTAACAAGAAAACAACTGCAGAAATTCCCATCATCAAACCGTGTTTCAAAAAAGAAAAAGAAAAAATGGAAAATGAACACCTTTCAACAACTGGATTTTTTAAAACGTGAGAGGCACTGTAGCTAACAAAAAAGAATAAAAGAGGGGTAAAGTTCTGGGTAAGGAGGGTGTGAAAAAGCGAAAAGAAATAACATACCACAGCATTTGGTGGTGGTACAATCCAAGAATTTGTTTTAGTTTGAGATGAAACACAGCATTTTAACGGATACGAAACGACTAAGAACTTCTCACCTGATCTTTGCAAGGGGCAAAGGCACTGTCTCAGGTTTCTCGTGCTCAAACCACGCCCTCCACTTGGAGGGATTGGAGGCAATATGAGTACACACACTGTCCAACGGACCCTTAAGAGTTGAGGCGGCCAGGATAGATTCCCAATTGCTCTGTGGAATCCAGTTAGGTTGCAAGAGGGTCGGGTCGAAGTCTGATAAAGTCAAACCCACAGAACCTGATGTCTCTACAATCCAGAAATGTAGGGAGAATTCATTATTTTTTTTGCAGGAGTCGCATTGAAGAAATATTCTTAACTTTTAACCGTTACTAAGTTTATGATATTTCGTAAAGTTAGTAAATTTGTATTCCTCTATCAAATTAAGATTTTTAAAGACTATCAATAAAAGTTTAAGACGCTATATTTAAATGCATGTAGCACTTCATCATATACTAGTAGTTTCTATCGAAAGTGAAGTGCTGCGATATCCGAACTGGAAAATGTTTTTTTATGGATAAAAAGTCCATATCAGTATTTATTTGAAGTAAAAGTCGAGTTCAAAATTAATAAACAAAAATAAATCAAAACGGACATACACAAAATATGTTATCAGCATCAGAACGAATATATACACAATTTATTTACAAGAACAGTTCAAATGTTTCAGTTTATAAACATGAACACAACATGAAATGGCAATAAAAGAAACTATCATTAGCTATGTTGGGCGATTTATTCCGTGTCATCGTAGACCAAAGGACTCGATCTGGCAGATAAACCTGAGAAATCGTTTCTGCTTTCAAGAATATGAAATCTTCGATTGAAACGCGATCCACGGTCTCTGTTGTCCACGTCGAAATATTACACAATTTTTTTTTTTGCACACTTTTTTCCTCTAGAAAGGTTGATAAAGCGCTTTTGATGAATACTTCCTCAAGTATAAAAACACACATTCAACATGATAAACTTCGCCTGGAGACAGCAAGAAACGAAACAGCCGCTCATTACGTATACAGGGTTCACACTGAGAATGCGAAGTGAAATTCCATGACTTTTTCATGACAAAATGCTATTTTCCATGACTCAGAAATCAAAGAATCTACTCCAAAAAAGCGGGCTCATCGCACTTTATCTCAACTTTAAATGCCAATTACATATTCTGTATACTGTAAGACAGGTGTAACATTCCAGATAATGTGGTTGCGATGGTGATAATGGTTGTGAGTTCGATTATGGTTGTCAAAATAAATGATATTGTTGTCAAGACGATGGTTGTGAAAATGATGATGGTTATGAAGATGATGATGGTTTTGAATATGACGATGGTTGTGAAAATGATGATGGTTGTGAAGATGATGGTTTTGAAAATGATGATGGTTGTGAAAATGATGATGGTTATGAAAATGATGATGGTTGTGAAAATGATGATGGTTGTGAAGATGATGATGATGGCTGTGAAGATGGAGATGATGGTTGTGAAGAAGATGATGATGATGATGGTTGTGATGATGGTGATTTTTTGTATTTTTTTTTTAATTCATTAAATATTTTGGCGAAGATACAGCTTTACTCGTATATTGACTAACCTACCTCCATTGAAAAGTAATTGCAATTCTTCAACAGAAAGGATTCTTGAGCCTGTTTTTTCTTTCAGTTGAAGGAGGACCAACGTTGCAAATAACAATCTGTGGTGTCCATACAAGCTCCTGAAAGCGATTAATATGAGATGAGCTTTATTTGTATCCTGATTTATGGTGTGAAATAAATTCTTCCACAATGTAAAAAACAAGGATACTTTCATTTAACCTCCCAACAAGGGTTAAGAGAATATACCAAAAATGGATAGGTGCTAGCTGCCAGGAATGGCTATTAGAGTCAAACAAGTTTAGCGACTGGATGTCCGAATAAAAAATTACTAGAATCAACATATTTTGGTTTTTAATTGAGGAACATGTTATACTTTGTTGCTAAGTTTGGAAATATATTTTAGTACGTTTTCTGTTTAAATATAAGAAAGTTATGTAACTTTAATCAAAATCTTTACGAGCCTAGTGGCCAATGTAGCCAGTAATTATCACAGGATTCTGAAGTGTATAGTCGATAAGAGCTTTGGACTCCCATAGAAGCGACCCTAATTTATAGAAGTTAACTTCTAAGCAGATCGAGGTACTCATTTAACCGCTACTTTTAAAAGCGAAAAAGAATGTTACACAATATTCAAATTTCAACACATGCGGGAGCTAAGCTGGGGTTCTTGTGGTTGGAAGGAGCCATCTAACCAACTGCATTAACCAGAACCATCCAGTTAAAGAAGTCAAGGTTACAATTAATTGACGAATAAATATTATTTCTTGTAGAAATATTTAGCAGAACAACTTTCCTATTAATTTTCAGGCAAAATATCTGTGGTTATCATTTCAATACCTGTTGACGTTCTTGTAGAAAGCCTTGGTGAGCCCGTGAAGAAGCTCTTTGTTATCCTCATCACTGATTCCCTTGTACTCTAATCCAGGTGTTGGAAGCTCAACCTCGGCAGGTAAGATGACGGTTCGACGTTTTTTCTTGGAATGACATCTATCCTCTTTATCAGCGAGAACGTCAGTATCGGCTTGACCTGGCGCAATGATCAAAATATTATTACTGTAACAAAGTAATCTTCACAAATGAAAGGTTGAAATTATTTACGTTTTCCTTTTCAGAACCTGTTAACAAGTATATACAGTTGAGATCAGAAAGTTGAGGGTTTTAGAAAAACTGCTGGTGCGGCTCACATGTTAAGGTGCAACTTGGCAGCCGATAAGAAGTGCAATCGATGGAAGAAACAGACTACAACACCGAGATCACAAACCTACTCTTTGCGAGACGCTTTTTTATTGTCTATCGACAGAGTGGTAGAGAGACTGGACCTACGGTTTGACGTCCTTATGCTATTTCTTGTAAGATCAAAATATCATTACTGTAACAATGTAATCTTAACAAATGAAAGTTAAAATGATTTTCAGCAAAATATGTAAAAACTAAATGTAAAAGGCGAGCCAGAACATTTAAAATAATAAAACAATGACAACAAATCTTTTAAGAGACAATAAAGTCAGTTTGTAATAAAATGAAACATAAAAAACGGTAAATAGTCGTATTAATACTTCCTGACAATATTCTTGAGTACAAGACAACATACTATTTCAATAGATATCTGCTGTTGATTTAAACCTCTTTATAACACCAATTCTAACGTTTCATCACCTAATGTGAGACCTTTGCATGTTGCAGAAGATATAAAGTATAGGGAGTCTTGAGAAGACCTTTACTTTTTCTTTCGTCATCGGAAATGATGTCATTTTACTGCAAATCAATGTGTTATTACCTGTGACGGGAGAAATGTTTCCTTTATCATCAATTATCTGAATAATAACGGAAGTCCTGGACTGTAAACCGACTGCCTTTTCGTCTGCAATAAAACGAGATCACAAACGGTCTATATCACATCCTGCATTTTGATTGGCTACTCTACTTAAGGTCTAATTGCGATAGACTATTAGCACCGAAAAGATGGCGGATAAAAATAGTAATGAGCCCTACTTTGTTGAGGATTGTAAATCTTCTTGAACGATTAGTGATTTTATAGTAAAACAATTAAAAGTCTCGGCTTCATAAACTACAAGCAAAACAAGACCATTCGGCCGCCTCATGGTCTATTGACTAAAAGTCCATTCGTCCTTGAGAACTTGAGAGATCAAAACAACAGTAGTGCAATATAATTAGCATAAAACATAAAAACAGCACTAAAGTATACTGTTTTGGGGTTACCCTTTACGAGAACTTCGTCCTCAGAATGATATTCTAAACTCTCCCCGGATGGGTCAGGATCTTCCCCTACGGCTTGACGAAACAACTTCAGAAAATAATCCAAATGAAAGCGGTACTCGTTCTGTATGGCGGATAGACTGCTGACCAGAGAAAACAAGGATACAGCATGCTTTGCGAGTGCCTGAAACTGTCGACGAATTTCTGTTAACTCGTCCAGGTTCTTCAAGGTTTTCCTGAGACGTTTCGTTATCTGAAGGAAATATAAAAACGAATTCTTGCATATCAAGATATTTTTATTAAAATATTAACACGGTATACATACACTTTCACCTAAACAAGACATACGAGAAGACATATTTTTCATCTCATTAAATGCGCCAACAAATTTAATAATAATAATAACAATTATTATTATTATTATTATTATTATTATTATTATTATTATTATTATTATTATTATGAGTAGGATTACTATTTTTATTGTTGTTATAAGAAAAAGAAAT
>JAOTRI020066001.1:0-16958 GCA_028564885.2 Zoanthus sanctaehelenae
CATACTAAACTGTCTAATAAGTGATTTATTATCCAATCTTTTATTCGTGAAAAATAGAACTAAATACTGCCACGCGCGCGGCAAAACAAGTTTTCTGGACTACGAATATCGTCCAAAATAAATAATACGGCTGGATATTTGTACTCGCCCCAGACTTTCTCATGGTGTTATTTGTGCGAGTTTTTGTGCAGTTGGATAATAAAAAAGATTAATTCTCTTTGTTCAGGTTTTTCAGAGAGTGTATTTTCCAGTTGTTGTAGTGTCAATAGTTGCGAACGTTTTGTGTTTCAAGCCCAGCCGGCTGTCTCTATTCATGAAAGTGTCCATTTGGCAGTGACGCGCCTTATTTTTTCGAGTGTAAAAGCAGCTGTCGTACTGTATTTTTTACTCGCAGACCAGGGGGTACCTAGCTTTTTTAACAGGGGAACATTGGGGTTACGAATATGCCATCAAAAACTACAGGTTTGCTCAGCGATAAGCATACCTTTGACATCGTTCTAGAAATTGACACAGTGAACAATCGAGGTATGAGAAAGCAGATCCGGAGCCCCTTAGACTTCCCTTTTGCCATTCTACTTTCATTTCATCCTAGCTACGCTCCGTCAGATACAGTAAGAAATAGTGCAGAGCTAGTCCATAGGAAATTCTATTTTCTCAGCTTGGTTAATTTTTATCGAAACCACGCCTCCCTGTATTCTACGCTGGCCACGTAGGAGTTTAATTAGTTAAGTAGGATAGTTTGAGGATTCCCGAGCCCAATTTTTCTGAAATGCAATTGCGGCCTAATACTACTTGAGTGTGTTTCGCCTTCGACATAAGGTTCAGATCAACTGAATAACACCAAGTTGTTCAGTAGTATGCTAAAACGTGGAATAACTATATGTCGGCGTTTGTACAGAAACTGTTTATAAGAAAATAAAACTTTAACACTTTAAGTTAAAAAATAATTTTCAGACTGGCGTTTCGAACTGGAATCCATCGTCGGACCGAGCGTCTCATTCACAGTGCCAATGAACAGTTCTTTGTCACAAACAAAGTTTAAACCTGATTAGCTTAGCACCCAAAAATGCTAAAAATATCGAACAAAATAGTAAATTAAATAGCCACAGTTAATTTTCATTAGCAACACATCTCTAGTTTGGACCTATATACTTTTGTATGTGTACTATCAGTTCGTAATTTTGAAACATTCTTGATATCCGCTTGTTATACCAGCAACATATAGTAACATAATACTATTGCCTTATATTATTATATGGCCATGTCTCAAAAGAACTAGAAACAAACATATTCAAGAATTTGTTTGGATAAAACCGATCTTGACAGCGGTCTAGATTTTCCCATCTAGACCGGCATCTAGACCGCGTAGGGAAGCAAATAATTCTTTTTTTGTTCCTTTGCTTTCTTGTTTGGCTATATAATAAACATCTTATTAACCGAGCGGTTGGTCTGTACTGGCGACCTCGGTCAAGATTCTCCCATACAGACCGACCGCTCGGTTAATAACAGCTAAGTAATATAGCACTTCAAATTAATTCTAAGGAAAAAAATTGTGATACGCTCTTGTGCCTAGATCACCGGCTCAATAAGATTATTAGCATTCACTGGGTGCAAAACAATTTTACAACATTTTTAAATGTTCGATCTTTCCGTCCGTCTTTTCAATTGTTGGCAGATCGCAAGAAAATCTTGGCAAACATTAGTGCTTGCAAAAATAAATCGCATGCCCGTAAATGCCTCTAAGGGCCATTGGACAATTATACTTTGGAATATAGTCAGAAACTTACAGGTCAACGTAATCTCTGGTGAAATTGTTGATTGTGTTATACAACAAGATGCCATCATCTCTGTACGGGTAATAGGGAAGCTTTGCTTTTTCACCGACTCCTCGTTTCTAAGAGTAAAACCAACATTACAACAGTTTTAGTGAGAATAAAATAGCTTTGCAAAAACAAAGACAAAAAAAGGAAAGAGAAATAGAAAATGGTTAAAAGCAACCAGGGCGAAAGCAAAAATACACCCAGCAAGAAAAAGAAGCAGAAAAAGAAGAAAAAATAGAAAAAATGATGATGATGATGATGATGGTGATGATGATGGTGATGATGATGATGACAGTAATGACGATGATAATGGAATGATGATAATTATGGTGGTGATGCCATTACAGTTGTAACGTAATCAGGAGCGCACATATATACATAAAATACTTAAGTACACATATCTACTTGTTAAACACACAGTACCACAGACTAAAACGTGCCCATCCGTACTAACTCTCACCCTCCCTCCCCCTACCTTCCTCCATCCCCCTATCTTCCCCACTGGTTACATAGACATGAGTGTTTTACAATAAAGTAAAATTTTTTCATATGAAATTACATCCGGGATACGAGTGACATATTTTCTAAATTCTCACTAGTGAAGATATTGCTGATGTCATTTACTTGTCTTTTCTGTCAAGATTTTCTGTTTTTCCAAACACTAATTAGAAAAATACGCCACTCGTAGATTTGTATATGTGATCGAACCTTAACGACTTCAATATGGAATTAATTTGCACGAGTATGTTTCAGAAAGAATCAAAATTGCGTGACCCATTAGGGCGAACGCAATTTGAGTTTTTTTTAAAACACATACGTGCAAATTAAATCTATATTAACCCTTTCCTGACGGCACCTGCTAATTTCGATCACTGAGGAACGATGAACTTTCGGCTGCCTTAATTTTTGACTTTCTCGTCGTCAGCAAAGAGTTAAACGAGTAAAACCTTCGATTATTTGTTAATCATATACATGAAAAAATTATAAAAAAGTGCTGGAGAAAAATCATAACTTGACATTGACAACGTGACAGTTTACGCATGTCCATTTATTTTCGATTGCCTTACAAAAGTCATGTGACTGCTTCAAATTACAAAAGTCGTCACTGCAAACCGCAGTTGACAATGAAAATTACTTGAACTTCGTTAAAATTTTTTTGGTCTTTCATCCGGATCCGGTGGAGATTTTTCTGTGGCAGAGCTCACATGCAGGAGAAGTGTCGGAAGACACGAAGTTGAACAGGCAGTTATGAAATATTTTTACGTTAATCTTTATTATCATCAAATATAGCATTTCACATCCAAATAAAAAGACAAACAAGTTCCCAGTTTTGTGGAAGGAAATCATTCAAAAAATTTTTCTCTAGCGAAGCAAGCTAGCTGGTAAAATGACGGAAGACACGAGGTTGAACTGGCATTTCACAGACATCCGAACGGTTTTACTAATGCAAGTATTTTTATTCCTTCAGCATTTTCAATATTAGTTATTCAAATCCTCTGAAAACGCCATTTTGTTTGTTTTCAAGATTTTGTGTGAAAATCTCTCCATCGTTGTCATGAAACTTCTGCTTTTTGATTGGCTTTGTATTGTTTTTTATCCAATCAGATTCAAATTTCACGAAATTTCTGTAGAGAATTACAAACTTTTGCACAGAATTACAAAGTAATTGCACTGCTAATAACCAATCAGAATCAAGAAATTTTTTCATGTATATGATTACATATGAAACTACATCCCGAATGCGAGTGACATATTTTCCATATCCTCACTAGTGTTTTTCCATCTTTTTCGCCACCGTGTAATATCCTGTATAATTTATATTGTGTCTACAGTTACGTGCCTAATTCTTAAGCATACTATATATAAAGCATGGTTGCCAAGTTTTGAAAAATGTTAGGTGTGAGATTTTGCCGATCACCCGCAGGCCCCACGATGGTTGGGGCCGGAGGGAAAATTTTTTGAATTTCAACCCTCTAGATTGTCTAAAAAGCACCTGAAATATACCACAAGGTCATGAAATATATAAGGAAGATTGAATATCCGTGAGAAATTGTGAGAAATTTGAAAAATGCGTGAGAAATGCTGCTCGCGCCGTGAGACCGTGAGACAGTGCCGAAATCCGTGAGTCTCACGGCTAATGCGTGAGACTTGGCAACCATGTAAAGTACGCTAATATGACAAATTGTATTTATTCTTACTTGAAGGTCTGCCACTAAATCCAGATCCTGAAATTTCATTTTTTTGTATTCATTATTCAGCATTATAATGCCATTCAAAGGATCAATGTTCAGGACTTTGTATATTGGTCCGTCAAACCCTATAACGAACGATATCATCCAAAGTTATAAAAGGCGTGTTGAAAACTAAACGTTTTTCCTACTTCTAAATTTCAGAGTCCAGGAAAATCTTGACCTTTATTACTATCTGGCCCCAAATAACGTAAAAAACATTTAAATGTATGCTTTCGGTCAATTAGGAAAAGACATTGCAACCATGGAGAGTAACGCTATATACAAAATACGGAAGAGAACAAGGCTTTTGAAGAAAAGATTTGAAGTATAAATGAAAGTTACAACTAAATTAACGGAGAAAATCTTCTACGAAAAATTATTTATATCCGAAAAACATAAAAAGGCTCTAGCTTTTGCAATAGATAGGTGTAGTCTAATGGTTCCATGGCAAAATTAGAACATTTGTTGGAATTGTGATAATGATGATAATGAAAAGGATAAAGATGATAATGAAGAAGAGAAAGGAAAGGATGATAATTATGATGAGAATGAGAAGGATGATGAGGCTTATGGTAACGAGGAGGAGAAGGAAGAGGAGGAGGAGACAGGTGGGTGATGAGGATGATAATTATGAGGAGGTGGAGAAGGAAGATGACTTAAGGAAGAGAAAAATGACAAAAACAATGACGATGATAAGGAAGATGATGGTGATGATGATGAGGGAGACGATGCATGAAGATGCTGAAGTTGATGATACCGATGATGAAAAAGAAGATGATCATGAAAACAATGCCATGTTAATGATAATAGCTCGTTTGATATTGCCCCCTGTTAAGAAAAGTTGCACATCGAATGGGCTTTACACTATCGTCTGCAAAAAATGAAAATGCGGAGTGAGGGCCAATCGTTTACCCTTACACAACAGATTGATAAAACGATAATCCGAATAAAGCATGTGGTTTCTGCTAACCGAAACATGCAGATGCCGTTTACAAACTGTATAGTATCGCAAGCAGTCATGCAAGTATCATTTATCTATTCGTTCTGTTTAATTTGCTAGGATTGAAAGTTATTATCCGTTTTTAAACCGATTTTAAAATACGCTTCATGTCTCTTTTAATGTTTAGATTCTCAAGAAATTATGATCTATCCGGAAAGCGGGCCTAACGACTGCAGCTGATAAAAGTGTGGCCCTCCTATCAAAATTTACTTGTCTTTTCGCACTAGTAAAATAATAATAGCCACTCTCTAACGTATGAGTTGATTTAAGGGCTACAATCTAGTCACAGTATTTCCAAACGACTGTATGGTAACTGACTGGGCATTGAAACGTTCACTATTTGCATGTTGTTTATCTTCACAGAACCGATTTGTACCTTGTTCCTCAAACTATCTGGAAACCTAGATAAAATGTATGAGTAATGCTTCTCCTCTCTTCGAAATTAATATGGCTCAAGTTACGTATATAAAACGAAAAGGTGCAAGTTTTGAAGTGTTAGTTCTAAATGTGAGGCAAAGCAGGAAACAATCAATACATTGATAGTTAGATGATTACATTCGTACCATAAAGCTTCAATTCGAACAATTTGTTTGTTTCCAGGGTTGCTCGAGTGTGATGTCGAAATAGTTGATACATGGGATGAAAGTCCGAGAGGTACTTTTCAATCAGTGTGCAGAAGGCGTCAATATACAGATGATTCTTCAGTCGTTTTTGAACAAGATGCAGAACGTTGATGTCAGCTCTTTGAACTAAAGACTTGGCAAAAAACCAGTCCTTGCCATCGCTTGGGCTGTTTTAAAGTAAAACAAATGTAATGTTAACGCTAGTATCAACAAACAAACACACACTAACACAAACGTTTAACTGAAAACGCAATGTTTGCAAGATGTGAAGATTAGAATATTATAAGAATGCTTTGCACATGCGTGCTAATACTCAACGCTTGCAGTTAGAAACAAGTTAATAAGGTCATTATATTTTAATAGTATTTTCTTTTTCATCAACATCTGAGACTTTTCTTTAATCTCATCTCATAATATCTACATTTTTTCAAGGGAGATATTCATAGTATTACGAATGGTATATTTACCCTAGCCATGGTCCCCCGAAGTGGAGGAGAGCGGTGGTGGATATCCAAGGGCGGATCCAGGGATTTTTTGAAAGGGTGGTCTCAGGCAAAAATTTTGTAGGCAATTACAAAAGTAACCGTTATGAACAACTAATTTATACGACGAAAATACGACATCATCATCGTATGAAATAAAATAAAGATTGCATTCGTCCTTCCATCAGGAGAAAAACACACTAATCTTTTTGGAAAACTTAATTTGATAATTAACCCCAGAAATGACAAAGGGGGTCCCGACCCCCCCGGACCCTCCTTCTGGATTCGACCTTGATATCTATAGCTTGGCACCAAAACCGAGGAGGATAATTGTTAAAGTATTAAACAAGAAGGTGAATAACATTTTTAAAAATAATCATTTTGAAAAATCTTCAATAATATCTGGCAAGAACAATTTTCCCAACAAGGCTTCCGCAATCTTATGTGGCATGCGAAATTAATATTAACGCAATTTGTTCACAGCTTAGTAACCGATGTGAATAGTACAGTATATTAAATTCCGTTTCGGGCAGATTAATCAGAGAACTAGAAGTTTCTAATAGAAAGTGAAGTGCTGCGAGCTGACGCGAATATGTTAAATTTTATTACAAGAAAATGAGTTAAAAGCAATCTGAAATAAAGCATTGACGATTGTTCTTCTTTAGAATTGAAACTTTGCAATTGTTAAAAAGCTAGTGTGATCATGAAAATGATTAATATGCTAAAGTGCAGAATACTCGGCCATTCTTAGTAATTTATCCCTGCGCATTCCTCGTTCTTAAAAAAATACGTGCGCAGTACAATCAAGAACAATAGTGGACAAATATTCTGACGTTGCTCTAATTAACATTAATTTTTGTGTTAAAAACTCCACTGTAAGACGTGACACAAGTTTGCACACAGCAGAGCTGAAAGACATATAAAACACATTGTCTTACTCCGGATACGTCGCTAAATTAGCATTAACCAAACCAGCAACTATAAAGCCAGTTCACCAGAGTTTGTACAATAGCATACGGTCAGTCGGTGGTGGTCTGTCAAAGTGTTTCCTACAAATATGATTATAACTTCGCTACGACTGACAACTGCATTATATGTTCACAAAATCACTATCGCTTGCCAGCCAGAAAGCGCTTCCGAAAATCGAGTTTAAATCTGGCTGTAAACTTGCCACAAATTCACCAGCTAGCTTAATACTAAATGGTAATAATTGATCACAGTTTACAATAAATAAGGATATTTAGTTGACGATGCCTGCCACAAGCCTGACATTAAGATTTGTTATCAGCACGCATTTACTATATGAAATTATATATTTTTATGGTCCTTAGTAAACCTCCGTATTAACCACCCCATCTCTTGTGGATATCAACGTAAAGAGAGACTTCAGTTGATGGGTGACCTGGGCAAAATATGAATACACAATATAGTGGCATGAAATAATGGTTGGCCATTTAAGTATCAATTTTTAGAAGTGCGCAAAGGTTTCTTGCATTCTTTTTAGAGCACGTTATGCAAGACATATCTCTTATAATTATCCAGTAAATGATACCGCTGACATTTCTTAGCTCATTTACACGCGCGCATGCATGGAAAAGGAAGTTAACCGTACACCGAAATTTGCGGACGAGCAAACGAAGACCGAAAATGGAAATGAGAATGACCTCAAAACCCCTTCCTCTTTCTGCTAAACAAAGGTCCAGAGAATGTCGATGTTGCTGCAACATACAAGTGAAAGCTTCAAAAACACTAAAATATTTTAAAAAGATTTAAAGATCAAGGCAGAACTTTGCCGATTACTGCCAGAATTTTGTCGATTACTGCCACATTAATTATTTATTTCAAGAGCGCGCTTTGGGTATAAAATTGTAAATAGCCAGAGGTGCGTAGCGCCGAGTTGCTTGCAATCATTTCGTATCCAACAAGAGCGAATGGAATCATGAAAAATAACTACAAACTTTAAATAAATTGATAACCGAGGTTTTTTGATAGTTTCCATTTATGTTCATTCGGTATATGAGCTGATACCCGAGATTAAGTGAACCAATTAGAACATTAGAAACACTAGAAACGCAATATTCAAGGTTGAAAATATAATAATGCCAAATATTTAGGACATGGTTTCCACCAAAAACGGTCTAAATATTGCCAGTCACCTTATATTTTTTATATAGAAAATATTGCCCATTACTTGAATGAGCCAGCTCCCTTTGATTTTGATTATAAGAATGCGATTCCCTAACAAGGTTTTCTTTAACTTTTGCTAATTCTTTAAATTTGAGAAATAAGTTTTACTTGAAAGGATACTAAGCAAATATATAACACTGCCAGGCAACGCTTAGGAACTGTTGATGGAAAATAATGTAAATCTAAATGTGATATCATTTCATTTTAGTTGACAAAAATTCAAATCAGATATTGAACCAAACCTGTACACTTTAGATTTTGGGTTGGAATCTGATTGAATAGCAACTGGGGTCAAGCGCTTGATATCAGCCTCTGTTTCTATGACAACGAAAAATGCAAGGGGAGCTGTTAACTGAAGAACGTCATTGCCAAATTTTGCATCTTTCTTGAGAAACCTGTCAGGCACTTTGATGCCTTCAAGTTCAGGATATTGTGCAAGGTAAATCTGTCCAGTTTCGAGTGCCTATATAATGAAAAAAAAGAAAACAATCACATTAAAAATATAATGATTGAGATAACTAGAAAAATCCGTACGAATCAATGAGTTTTCTTGCCACTTTTTAACACAAAATCCATTTGTAAAATATTAGAAATGCTTGTTTCAATATTTAATTTGCTGACATCCATCTTAATTATTGCTTAGCGTTGGTCTCAGACAAGATCCAAAATTTTTATTTTCCATAAAACATATTTATTTATGTTTATAAAAATAATAATTACTTTTTCTACGTCATCCTCATCCGCTGAGTTCATAGCCTGTAGAAAAGCCTTCTTCCAGTTAAAATCCTTGTTCATTTTTGCTTGCAATGTTTTCCAGTCAATGCCAGCATTCTCTAAGTTTAAACAAAATGTATCGCAAAAAACATTTAAAACAACTTAAACTACAATACAATACAAAACTAAACTATTCATTATATCTATTAATTTTTCCTTTCTACAAACTAAATAGATAGATACTGAAGAGAGAGAGAGAGAGAGATCTAAATGTATATTTTATACTTAATACCATGGGAGTCTATCCTAAAGGAAAAGTTGGACAAACTGTAAATTTACGCCTTCAATTGTTTTCCATAGCAAAACTAAATGACATCAATGACGTCGAGAAGACTTTAACAAATGTTATAGAGGGCTTCTAAAGTAAAGCGACGTCCGAAACTCCAAAAAATAACCGTACGCGTGATATCTTGACACAACAAAAGCTTTGAATTATGTTTGTTGTTGTATCCATGCGAAACAGTAGCATTTTACTCAAATTTCACGAATGCAAAGCCTTTTGGTTTTGATAGATATTATACTAGAAAGCCTTTTCGCCTGGTAAAGAAAAGTTTGCTGTTATAAGAACATCGTGGACCTCAAAGTTGTAGTCCTTAAGTAAATTTGCGTGAGACGACATTTTTACAATTAGTTTTATGGAATGATGAGTATTATAAGACAAGTACTATAATGAATTTTGACTATAGTTTTGTTTGGCAGAATGTTGCAGAAAGTAGCTCAGCATTTTCAAATATTCAACTTGTAGTATAGCTGGAAACCCCCACATTGAAGGGATGGTGGTGATGAGTAGAAGGAGGAATGGGGGGGAGATAAAATGGGGAAAAGAGGGTAGACGATCAGTATAGCAGAGCTCAAATAGCCCTCGTGGTGGCGAACAGAGCAACTTCTGGAAACCAAAAAGTCTAATCTGTCATTAATGGTCAGCAGTATAAAATTGTGCATGTTGGTACTAATCTTATGAGTTTTACGTTACATACCCGTGCCAATTTCATGTTGTGCGTATATTGACAAAAAGCGTTCGAATTTTAGCCAGTATATGGCAAGGTTTAAGATCTATTTTGGTTTTTATTTTTCAAGTCTTGATATTGATGACTACACAAATATTTTCAAACTATGACATTATTGTGACTGAAATGTAAATAGACAGTTCGATTAATCATATTTGGTACACTTCCGTTGAGTTTATTATTTGTGATTGAAGAAAGGTAAACAAATTTCTGTTTTTGGCTAGACAGTTTTAACGTATTTGACGGTTTTTTCTTTAAGTGCAAAGTATTTATGTATCAATAAAGTGAAATTGGTCCTCAACATCATGTTTAACTTAGCTACCAGTGTCAATATATTAATACTAGCAGTAATCGTAGATTAGTAAAGTGCGTTCGATAGTTTAAAGGCTGGATAGGATGGTGATTTTTCTAACTTCGTGGTAGAGGGATTGAACTTAGTCCTGTGTAAAAACAGTTAACACACAAACAAGAAGTTATTAACGGTTGTGTAAATTCATGGGAAGCTCACATGTTGTATTGGCTGAAAGGACCCACACCCTGACTCTTTCGGAGAAATCCAAGATGTCGTCAATTGGGATCAACCACAAAATCGAGATTTTTTCCGAATGCCCAGGAATGGAACTCAGACCCTCTCGGAGAAAGCCAAGATGACGTCGATTTGGATCAACTACATAATCGGGATTTTTTCTACCTGCACAAGATTTTGATTGCGTTCTCCTGATGTCGAACGCAATTAGTGTTAGTACATCAGGGCCCAGTTGTTCAAAGGCTATTTAGGTTTCACCCTGAGATAATCAAAAATTCAAACAAGAGTTTCTTCTTTAAAAAAGGTAAACGGTTATTTATGAATGCTGCTTGGATTTTTCTAGAAAACGTCTTGTTAATCCCAAATATAGAGCTAAAATTTCTCCTTGTAATATTGAAAACAAGATCGTGGGTTAACCATTTAACCCTGGGTTAGTGCTAACAGGCTTTTGAACAACTGGGCTTAGATATCTCGGTAAGTACGGCTTGAAAGCTCCCCATGAATTTTGAGTATATGAAAGGAAAGGTAAAGCTCACCACAACCTTAATTTAGCCAATCACAAAGCTTGTTCAAATCTTTAACTTTATGGGAAGATTATATTCTGTTTGTCGCCTCACACATGGCATTTTCTACCTTTTTCTTTGGTAACCCCCCAAAGCTGAAAGGGGTTCGCACCCGCCAACCTTTGGTCCGTAAAGCATCTGTCTTTGAAAAAGTTTTCTTCTATGGACGGAATCCGCTTTAATGCACTCATGGGACTATGTTTCTAAAAAACATTTGTAAAAAGAGCTCAATAAAAGACATTAGTTTACTGTTAAAAAAATTAGTCAAAATCAAGCAAACTGGCAATACTTTGTGGTTATATGAACAAAAACAATATCATATCAACTCTTTGGTTTTGACCATCGTAGTTTAACTAAAAATATAATACAAAGCAAAATCCTCTTACGGGGCCGGCACTTATCTCCGGATTCCGTAATCTTAAGCGGATGAGATATTTTGATTCACACACACCTACCCCGGAAGGATGGAAAACCAAGTTGGCTTTGATGGAAAAGAATTTTACACAAATATTCGAACCTCGGCAAAATGAACTGGGGATCTGCGCCAACTTTGTTCGCCAAAAAATTAAAATACATTAATTTGAAGTTTTGTATCCTTGTCAACATTTATTTTCAAAAGTGTTACCGTTACAATTTTTAAAAAGTTATTTATACTGTACAAGTTGGTATCTGGAAACTATCTAAACACGACACATTTGAAAAGCTATATTTTAGAATACAATTACCAAATTCTGTCAAACATTGGCCTTAAACTTCACCAGATTGGGAAGGCAAGGAGATCATGTTTTATATCTTAGGACCAGCATTGTTTCCAAAACACTTTCAACAATTATCAAATTCTGTCAAATATTGGCCTTGAACTTCACCAGATTAGAAAGGCATGAAAATCATGTTTTATATCTTAAGTCCAACTTTGTTTCCAAAACAATTCCAACGTTTAAACTGTCAGCTTTGTAAACTAGTCTATTATTTCTATTGTGCTGCAAATGTTTCCTACCTGATGATGTTTATAAAATGTTCTGTAAACAATAGCAAAGTCCATCAGGGTAGGAGTGTTGTGATAACGCGGATCCTTAAGCGTGAAGTGAGATTCCAAATCTTTGTTCATGTCTGCGTTGTCAACCATTTTCATATACCATTCAATAGTAAAAGGATCATTCGATGCACTCTGAATAAAGTCTGCGACGGATTTCTTCTGTAATACCGGAACCATTGGAACTGTGCTGCTTGAAATCAACAAAGCTCCATCAAACTCTTATTAGCAGTTATTTTAAAATGTAAATATAATTTAACGCCGCGTTTGTGTTTCCAAAGTGCAGCTGAATATAAACGAGACTCAGTGAGGGCTTCCTAGCTGTACAATTGTCTTTGTGACATTTTCACAGGTAGTTCATGTTTACAAAACATAATTATCCACTGTTTGAGCCCGTATTGTTAAGAAGGGTGTTGTGTTTGATCTATAATAAATAGCTATACTTGCAAATTGAAAATGATTTTCTTAAAATATCCGTGACAAACGTTAATGTCTGTTCGATATACAACCCTTTGAATATTTCAGAATAGGCAAAGGCTTTGATTGATTATGCATTCGGTATATTTTATAAGTGTAGGATGATTTTGTATATCCTGTGCTCTATATCGTTTATATACGTGTATCAGTCTGAATGACATCTGATTTAACATTTTTTACAGCTAGCTGAATTTGGTTTAAATTTGGTCAAGTTCGAATATGTGCTGAGGTTTTACAATCTGCCTCATTGATAATTTTCTTGATTTAAGTTGTGAATGAAGAAGATGATCAACATTTAAGTTAAATGAAACCACAATTAGTAACGGTAAACAACGATATCGCTTGTTATCAACTCATTCATTGTAAACCCAAGTTCTCCTTCAAGCTTCATTCACGATTCCAAGTCAGCTGATTTCGAATTCTAAAAAGTCTGTTTTGCGACATTCAGGATTACAAGTGTCAATAACAACCTCAGTGGATTCCGCACTCCAAAAGGTCCTTTTTCGGAGATTCTGGGTTCCATGTATTAATATCAACCTCAGTGGATACCGAATTTCAAAAGTTCTGTATTTTTTACGGACTCCATGTACAAATATCAAATCTCAGTGGGTTCCTAATTGTTAAAAGTCTATTTACTGAGATTCTTGGTTCACGTATTAAAGGTTTATCCTCATGGGATCAAGTCTCAAAGAGTCTATTTCCGAGTTCAGGATTCCAGGTTCCATGCCGGGACTCCGGAGTCCGGGTTAAGTTACAGGATGCAATCCACAGAATGACAGAAACAGTATCAAAAACATTGGACTTATATTATCTTGCCTAAATTTAAACATTTTAAAATATAACGATGTCACTGCTCCTTTTGAACACTGATAAATACAATTTTACTTACTTATCTTTCTTCCCATCTTTTAGTGATCGAAGAGTGAAAGCTTTTTCTCTAATCTTTCTTCCAAGTGCACGTTTTTTTAAACAAATTCTAGATGTGTACTGAGGCAAAGTTGTCCTGCATTGAAGCTCTAAAAACAAAGAAAAAGAAACTTAAAAGCAAGTGATTCTGCTCAAATAATATAAATTTAATGCTAAAATTTTAAATAAGGGAGTCAGGTTGGCGACAGTGGTCATCAGTCGTGCCTCCCACCTCTACGACACGGGATTGATTTCTGGGCTTGGTACGTGGGCTGACTCCGAGGGCTTTTCTCCGGGTACTACGGTTTTCCTCCCTCGGCTAATTTGACTTTCACCCCAAGCCTTCGAACGATTAAACATTATTAGTATTTTCAGCATCGGGGCTATTACGCATATTACAATCTGATGGGCTTCCTAACCTCGGGCTAATCGTGATAGTCCGACGTGGCGAGTTTCTTCGCGTTTTGCGGAAATGTCAAATCACTATTTACAACTTCAATTCTAGATAATTCAATCCCCAAGAAGACAAAAAAGCTACTAAGTGCGGAATGAAAATATTCAATGGTAAGTTACAAGCATTAGACATTTCTACTTTTTCATAGATTTCTTTACGGTGAACGAGAGTTGCAAATTGAAAAATTAACTCGTTGAGTATCTCCAAATAAGCATGTATTTATATTTAATTTTGGCTCAATATATTCGAAAATATTGAAACAATTAGAGCTCTCGGCATCATGGACTACGAGGCAATAGTGGTCCATGCGGCCTCCAGGTTAATTTAATTGTTAATTAGCCTCGCTCTAGCTAAGAAGAACTGGCAAACAAACCCTTCGCATTTGACGTTAAATAAAGTATTATTATAAAATTTAAAAAGGTTATTGTAAAATAATATCCTAAGTAAAATAATAGTTTTTCTCAAGTTATCCAGGCTATCCGAGAATCTGTTATTTTTTCTATTGCTATTATAAAGATTCAAAACTTAGCTTAAATACATTTTTATGATTGGTTCTGTTTCTTTATTGCTTAAAAAAGTCGAGTGGTAATATAATTTAAATTAAGGATCTATTTACGTAAACGCGAGGATGAGGAAAAAAAATTGTTCCACATTGTATATGGTAGAACAAGTATAACCTCCAGCGCCCAGTTGTTCAAAAACGGATTATCACTAACCCGGGGTTAAATGTTTAACCCACGAATCTTGTATGCAATCTTAGAAGGAGAAAAAAAAGCTTGTTTAAATTTTTGATACAGCAATGAAAACAAAAATACTCAGAGATTAGCACTATTTTCATCTTATATTAACATACAAGCCTTTTTTCATAAGAACCATTTCTTATTTTTTTGGCTATTCTATTGTCAATTTGTTTTTTTATTTGTTTTTATTATGAGCGTGGTGTGAAATAATGAAAAACTCTTAAGGAAAAAGGCAAGACATTGAAAACCTGTGTTGGTCGTACGAGGAACATTTAGTATTAAAAGTGTATATATCGTTTACTTGGGACAATAGCAGAAATACTAAATATGAAACGGTACCTTTTGTCTTTTTACTGTCATACTGTGAACAAAAATTACAAGGTCAGCGAAGTTTCAACTAGGAATAATTTTATCAGCCTGACATTGTTCTGTAGATTGTTTTTAATTTTCAGCCAGTAGTCAACATCACCTGTCTGTGCTTCAAGTTACTTACAACTACATTGATGATATTTATACTTGAAATTATTCCAAGTAAATCTTTATCAACTACATACTTACTGTCGCAATTTGTGCCTCCAAAATCGCCTATGCACGTACATTTATAGCCGTTTACAAGGTTAACTTCTTTCACACAGACACCATCATGCTTACACGGATTGGGCTTGCATTTGTTACTGTTGTCTACTTTTAGTTCTACAAAGTAAGTGCTATTGTCAAGTTTATATGACGCATCTTTGCTGTCAGCTTCATCTCCACTTGAGCCGCTCTGATCTGAAAAAAAAATGTTCACAACTTTTGAATAAGTAGCATTCAAGAACATTAATGTTTTAAAGTTAGAATTGGAGTTTAAAGTGCATATGAAGGAAAAATTTTTTTCGTTAGTTCAAAAGTAGGTTACTTCTAGGTTCAATTTCTGAAAAAAGTTTTGAAATCTGACTTATTTATTTTTTTATAAGCGCTCAAAGTTGCAAATTCTAAGTCTTGGACGAGCAATGCGGAGACTAGGTTCTTATGAATCAGTCTGACGTCATAAAAGTCCTTTGCCTTCCCAATTTTGCATTGTGGTGCCGCACATGTAGAGCTTTAAAAATATCGGAAATCCGTATGTTGTAGCTCTACATGTAACGAAGAGAATGTACGACAGAAATTTGAACCTAGAAGTAACCTACTTTTGAACTAGCGAAAAAATATTTTCCTTCATATGCACTTTAAAGGAGAGTTTCAAGGCTACACTCATGGCGGAAGCTAAATCATCAATTTGATAATGAACATTACATAAATATATGAAAGCATAATCATCTATATTTTTTTCACTTACAAATAAAACTGACTGCCATCATTTGTTTGTTACAACAAAATAAAACAATTGTCAGTAATACTTGTGTCCTATAGAAAGATATCTGACAGTCCTGTTTTGACAAAAGCACAAAAAAGGCTAGTTTTGAAATTCGAAAATAAATATAATAGCCAATCCAACGGCTACACGTTTCTTTTCTACATCCTGAAAACTCTTTGCAGTGACTACATTATGCACCTAATAAGTAACTCGAAATCTCTCAAATTTCTAGACAACCAACACCTGAACACAACGAAAATATTCTTCGTTTTCATGTGACATCATAGGTCTAAAAAATTTGGATTTGGATCAAAATTTAAGTTTGAATCCTGTTATCTGTATTATTTGATATGTTTAAGAAAACAGAGGTTAGAGTTAATTTGCTCGACGTTTCTTCGTCGCTTTGCAAGACGCTAATTCTGTCACACATCGTAGTCACGCTTTTTAAAAACTCATAAAAATCTAAATATTTAAGACAAACTTATGAGTTTATTTATTTGACATTTATATAGTGAAATATAATGAGATGTTTCACTTTATATTTAAATTCACGCTTTGAAATTATGGCGGCAATGTTGGTGGTATGTCAAGGCCCACCAACATGGCGCCGCCATACATCTGAGTATATATATGTAAAAAGCCGTATTTGAGCCAAAACTTTTTGGGCCAAAAAAAATATTTCTGTCCTAGAAATTTCTGATCCAAAAAAAATTTCTGAGATAAAAAAAAATGAAATCTTAAATTGAAGTTTTAAAAATCAAAAATTTAGAAAAAAAACTATCTTAAGGGTATAATAAAT
>JAOTRI020066083.1:0-16954 GCA_028564885.2 Zoanthus sanctaehelenae
GGCAGCTCGGGCCAGACGCGAACGACGGCACGCCAGACAGAGTCGGCATCATCAACCCTGATGGCCATATCATATATACTAGATTTGAAAGTTACATCAAAAGCTGGCGGTAATAAATATTGAAATCAGGTATATGAACTCTTGAGAAATATTAAATGGAGGCTGTATTCTACTATGCTGTTGGAAGCAAAGGGGTGGCATAAACCTATTTTCTGGAAACTGATATATATATATATATATATAACAAAAAATAACAAAATAGTAAGTAAGACGGACCTCCCGCCTCATGTTTTTGGTGATTCCGGACAGGAAACTAATAATTCTTTTTACTTGGCCTTTTTTATTTTGTATTAAAAAAGCAGCCTCAGGATGTTCTTATAATTTTATATTGTTCTTATTTTCGTTTCTTTAGTTTGTAGCATAAGTTAGGATAATAAAATTCCGATGTTGCCCTGGAGCAATAAAACGTTTCAATATATTTACCAGATGCATGCCGACGTATTGTAGGAAATCTTTGAAATACTGAAGGTGACAAAGCCGAAGGCGAAATATGCTCTTCTAGAAAGAAAAAATATCTTGAAATATTCAGTATATAATTTAAAACTTCCTCTCAAGTCATCTTCCAGATGAGAGAACACATATTGCAAAGCTTCTGCTCTTTATGGAAACAATGAATAAACTTAATGAAAAACTTATGAATATCTTGTTTCGGCTTGCACGCAATAGTAACAAGTGTAATGAATCATAGTGGAAATAAAATATAATTTAGAACAAAACAATTAAAGGCTCCGTTCAATGTTATCAATATTGGTACAGACACTTCAGCCTTCAGGGTGCAAAAAAATGTGTGACTATACCTGTGAAAATAACTGGCGAAGCTTTTTTGTATAAATAAGTTATACCATTTACTCTGCATAATAATACTTGATTTTCCAAAAGGTATATATATAAATGTAAAAGTCAGTTTTAACTTTTGTCCCGTTATGATATTTTTTAATTTTACGCTTCAGTAAAAGAAATGAACATTTTGAAGTTTTGACTTTGATTTCCATAATTATTCTAAAGATTTGATCTGTTCTCTTTTTAAAGAAAAAAATATATTTTTGGCTGTCGAAATTCTGCGTCTGTTCTATGCATGTGCTACTTATCCAGACGGTATCACGTTTTGTCTACTAGCGGAGGTAACTGGCCGTCATCTGTGAAAGCGATCTAATTGTTAAAAGCATGATGGGTTCTCCATGTTACTAAGAATGTTATAACAGCTGTTTAGTTTAGATTTTAGAAGCGCTGCTCAATCCATTATGTTGTTGAATATATCACTTCAAAGACTATTCAGAGCATAACTTCAGTTATCATTAGACACCCTATGCATATCGGGTTCAACTCTTACAGACAGTTTTCAAGACTCTCCATAAGCTTTCTGCATTATCTGAGAATTGTTCGGTGATCATCGCTCAAAGACTTGTGTCCGGAGATAAACACAGATAAAGCAAGCTACGTCTATCTGGCAATAACATTTGCGCAACCCTCTAAGCTCTCTGCAGCGTTCCTCGTCACTTCATTTGTGTTTTAATACCACTGGAGCAACAACGAAGCTTTTCAAAAAGGTGTGTTGATCAGCATTTTATTGCCCTTTGGTTAATTTATTCATGCAGATTAATTGATTACTTTTACATTAATGGTTTTTAATTAACGAGCTTTCTTTTCTTTATATAATAGGATTTTTTTGAAGTGAAAAGATTAGATTGAGCACAATTTAGTTTGCTTTATCAGTTTTAACTAGGAAAACACATATATTTCTCCCGCAATGTGGGCATTGATATGTGGTTATCGACTCACAGCATGTTGTCTTTCTATAAACCATCTTGACGCATCTTGACTTCAGGCACTGAGCGCTTTCAAATTTTAAAAAGTAACACCCACAATTTCTTTATGAAGTGAAGATATCGCTCTAGCAAAAATAGTTGAGCAATTAAACTGAGGCAAATATAAATTTCTTTGAGTTATTTTGTTTGTGTTTCAGCTGTCGCTTTAATATTCAGCCGATTTGTTGAAAAAAGTTGTAAATCTACGCAAACTTTGAATCACTACACACTATTTTATGATCACTTCATGCTGTTAGCTAACAAAAATTACGTCACATCGTCGAGTTTGTTACCAAAAATGATCAAAGAAAGGGGTCATTTAGCTGTATTTTTTGTGTAATCAGGACATAAATATCATGAAAAAGCAATCACCTTCCATTCAAACTCTTTTGTTGACATGAAAAACGTTTTTACAGCGTAATTTATTTGATCTATTATTTACATATGAAGAAATTAATTACAAAACATCGAAATGAAGTCATCAGTTTTTAAATTTCTTTCGAATTGGACAGTCAGTGTGTACATTAGACATTTTTAAGTGGTATGTGGTTAATAGTACAAAGAATTGCTTTAACGTGTGGATGGTATAAGTTAATTTTCTCCTACTTAACTTGGGAGACCTTTTTAATTTTAATGATACAGGCGAAACCATAATATTAATAAATGACAAATGTATTGAATGACAAAGTTTGAACACAAATATCGATAGTTTTGAATTTTTAAAAAAGAAAACTGAGGGAGTTTACATAATATCTTAAAAAGAATATCGTTTTCGCTATTTCCGAATCAAATCATTATAGTTCTTGCTTATAATTTTTAACATGGTTTTTTATTGCGAAAACGGCGGCGAGACAAAAAAACCACGAAACCAGGAAACGAGCTGCGAATGGGAGTTTTTCATGTGTGAATTCTGTACAGGATAACTTCGCAAAAGACCAACATTCTAAGCCAAAGTGAGTGAAAAGCCGGTGCGCTAAATCTGTAGTGTTAACAAGATAAAAGGTTCTGGTCTCATGAGACAATAATCCAATCAGATTACGCCTAGAAAAGTCGTCTTGAAGATATTTGCAAGCGTTTGTTTCAAGATCATGATTTTGAAAACACTCTAACAGTTCGGCTGCAAAAATTATGCCTTTGATTTTTTTTTATAATTGCTTGAAATAGTGCACTGAGAATAAGTTGTGTGAAACAAACATTTTTGAAATGGTGAAATGTTTTATTAGCTATAAACCAACTGGATTTGTTGAAGTATTTCAAGCGTAACCAACTCCACCCCGCTAGCGATCTCTACGAAATTTCTACGAGTTGATGTGTAAGTGAGACCGCGTGTTTATAGTAAAACTTGCTCTTTTAATTTGTCATATATGTTCGTTATGGAAATTTAGCTTAAGATTCAGGTTTGGTTTGATATGTTTGCTGTAATTTATGTATAGCTCAATCAAACACTGCTTCAGTGTATATAGTAACAAACAATATAATGATTAATGTACAGGTTTTTTGAGATAAGTATTTTTTTTCTTTTGAGCCTTTAGTTTCTTTAATTTTTTGACAAATATCAGCTTATGACTCATAGTTTTCTTTTGAATATATTCTTAGCATGACTACGCCTGACAACATGAAAGATGCTATAAATTCCTTGAAAAGTTTGTATTTGAAGAAAAAGCTTTTTTGGGTGTACTCCCGCCATAAACCGCAGATACTATATGGACTTGAACCGCTGAGCGCATGTACAGCACGTTCGTTGCTAGCGACCCCCGAAGATTGGCTTTTTATGGATACAGATTTTTAAACCAATCAAACGAAAGATAAAGCTTACCCCAGCCTTAATTCAGGCAATCACAAACCTTGTTAAATTTTGTGTCCTCTACCCAAGTATTACCCCGAAGATTGCACTGTGTTTCCTAAAAAAAACGTGTATTCTCACTTTTATTAAATTGTTATGTCAAATTGCTAAACCTGCATGTAGAAGTGCCAAATCATTTAAAACCTTTTTTAATTTATTCGTTGTGCAGTATACAATTTATACCAAGGTTTGAATCAAACTACACATCATTTTTTTCACTGTAAAATTGAGTGAAAACGTGCCACAGATCTCTTCATGCAATTGAACACCAATGGAATATTCGAAATCACAACACATTAGGGTAACTGTTCACCATTTCCTGCAAGCAGTTCGTTAGCTTTTGCCAAAACAGCACAAGAAGAAAGTTTTGAAATAATCAGTTTATTTGCCTCTCTGAAATGCTACGAGCAAAGCGAGCTGTATCCTTCTCGGAACTCAGTGCAAAGTGAGCAATCTTCGGGTGGCACTCGCAGCGAACGTGCAATAAAAATGATCAGGGGTTTAATATCGAGAGTGGTCAATTCGTGGCGGTCACTAGGTAGAACTGGTATCGCAAGGGACTGTGGAATACATATATTGTCTGGACGGCATGCGCAATAGGGAATAAAAACTTTATTTTATTTACCACAGGTAGCCCCTTAAAAATGGAACTTTGGAAAAGTAGTTGGCCGCAGAGACGTTTAATTGCGGGCTCTAACAAAGCACGGACCTTTAATTTTTTGAGTCGGCAAAATTTTTCTTTTATTTACCCATAGGCATAGTTCCCTGGGTGCAAATGATCTTTAAAAAATGTCAAGCTCACACTTCCCAACCTTCGGTTACTCAAATATGTTGATTCGGGCATAAAATTGTAAAACAAAAGTCAAAACTAGAATCCATAACTATTCTGATGTTCTTTTAAAACAATATTTCGGCTGTCATCCGACAGCTATCTTTATGATCACACATGTTTTTTTCTTGGTCTAAAAGCAAATATAAATATCCCATTACACTTCTTACTGAGATAATTAGATACGTTCCATTCTTAAGTTACTTTAAGTATGCGATTAAACTACTTGGCCACGCTTTTCAGCAGCTTTTATTTAAAAAGCAACTATTTTACGGAGTATTAAAAAGTTTAGACACTTTAGTTTTTACCTGCTAAAAATCATTTGTCGGAGGAGGTCGGCAGGTACTATTGTGGTAATTGCTACTCAAAACACTAAACCCATTCTCAACCAAATCGAATTACAGAGAAACACAGCTGAGTTTTGGATCATCTGTTAGAAGGTTTAACGGTTCATCCGCTTAGAATACCTCGGCACTACCGTTAATATAATGGTGGCATTGGTTTTCAGAGAAGAACGAATGCCCAGAATAAATCATCATGTCATTAAAAACAGTGCTGGGGTATTCTATTCTAGCCCATTTTATTGATGATCTTGACTCAAAATAAGTACTGTTCATCTGTTTTTTTTGTCAAGGAAGTCCCGTCCACGGATTTTGTCTTATATATTGTTAGTGTGCTTACTTTAATAGGATCTCAGTCATACAAATCCGAACTCTTACAGTTTCCGTCTTCATTTCTTAAGTTATTAGGAAAAAGGAAGTCTAGAAACTGTTTTTACCTGTCTCTCTTTTTGATTAAACGATTAGTGGTATGGCATGGTTACAGTTTCACGCAGTGCTTGGCAGGGGTGAATATTTTAGCATATCATACCTGAAACATTTTAACAGTTCTTTTAACAAATTTCGTCGTTGACAGTAAGTAAATATGAACGTAAAAGCGACGAAATCAATTTTCGTCACCTATTTCATAAGTTTTAATTTCGAGGAGCTGGCGCTCCGAGCAAATTTTGAAAAGAAAACAATTACAACATCGGCAGAATATAAATATCTTTTTTTAAAAATAAACCAGGATCAGTAATGAAAAATAGAAACATTTAACAAAGGCATGCGTTACTAAGTTCGACTTAAATTTGCAATTCTTTGATTATCCGGTGCGATTAATATTGAAATAAACAGTATTATTATTATTAATATTATTATTATTATTATTATTATTATTATTATTATTATTATTAGAATATTATTGTTAACGCTCCTTTATGTAATATCAAAGCTTAGGTCGGCAAGCTTTAACATGGCGATTTAACAATCTTCTAATAAGAACAACAATGAGACGAAGAAATATGAACAGAAAATGGTTTACAAGAATAAAGGACTGCTTTATTTAACAATTAGTCGCCGAAGGCGACGTTTTGAATATCGGCGAATAGTCACCAAGACGAAGTCGAGCCGGTTACTATCGCAATATTCACAGACTCCCCTGAGGTGACTAATTGTTTTAGTATAATCAATGCTAAGGCCGGTGATTTTTCGACAAAATAGAACGACAATTCAAAAAACTTCCGACTCAAAAACAGCAACCTGGCAGCCATTTTCTAAACTGAAAGCCGACATTTCTATAATCAAAGCACAGTGATTATAGCCAGATAAAACGAAGTTCTCAACCAATCAGCGCACACCATTTCTATAATCACCCCTAGGAATTATACAAAAAGAGAATATTAACAAGTCCAATACCGAACGACAATGAGAATATGAAATATGAACAGAAAATGGTTTACAAGAATAAAGGACTGCTTTATAAGAGAATATATATTAACAAGTTTAATACTGAACAATGAGGAGACTAAAAAACTGTAAAGAAAATAATTTTAAAAGAATATAGCGACTGTTTTATAAGAGAATATTAACGAGTTCAATAGTGAAAAACAAGGAGAGTAAGAAATACGAACAGAAAATGGTTTAAAGAATACAGGACTGCTTTATAAGAAAATATTGGATCGTGGCAAAAACACCTTGAAGAAAACTGTTCTAGTCGAAGCGTGGTATTTTTCAAGGAAAACTGTGGAATACACGTGCACACTTTTTCGTTATATAGCAAATTGTTTTCAGCCGCTGGCCCAGTCAAAATACATTTGATATTATCTAATCTATCTTGTTCATCTGCCAAATTCAACTTGATTAAAATTTTCCTGCATAGTTAAGGAAACAGTAGCGAAACTGGTAAAAATAAATATATTTTATTTGACAGTTTAGTATGTTTTATGGCTGGTTATTTTTAGAAGTCAAAATACACAGAAATACACAGTCATACTACTAAAGTGTTTAATAAGTGATTTATTATCTATTTTTTTATTCAACACGCGCGGTAAAACAAGATATTCTGGAGTACGAATATTGCTCCAAATGTACAATACTTCAGAAATAAAAACTTGCCTTGCTTGCTCTGTTCAGTTATAGAACCACGCATGAATTTTAAGTTCTTGAAAGAAGTGCTGAGAGAATTAACGAGCCGCAGGCAAGTTTTTCTCGCACTTCTTGAGAGAATTTGGAATTTACAAGTGTTTCTATTACTGAACCACAGAGCAAGCAGGGCGATTTTTTTTATTTCTTTTATAAAATAAGCTATCACCAAAGACGAGTCAAGACTGATAAAAGTTAAAACCACACTGTGAAAACAATGGAAACAACGCTGCACAGCCAATCAGAGAGCGCGTTATATGAGCTTTATTTTATAAATAGGGGATATTACACGGTGGGGCGAACATATGAAGTTTATCTTCGAGTGGCAAAAATATTTCACGGGGAGCGATTACAAATATATCTGTAATTATCTTAATAATCCTTATATGCGCTCTAAAATAAATAAATAAATAAATATATATATATATGCCTGAAGAGTGAAATGAACGAAGCGAACGTAGCCTTCATACATTAGTTTTTTGTTTATTATAGGAGTGATTTTTTTGTTTTCATTAGTATCTATAGGGTAAATTTAAGCTCTGGACACAAATAAAATACCAGTTTTTTGCTAGTTGTGTTTTCCATATTTGTAGCAATTTTGCTTGTGAAAACAGATTTATAATCTTAAAAAGGGGTAGGGCTTTTCTTTTTAATTTTTCTTAAGTCAGTCTTTCAACTCAAATGCTTTTGATTTTTTATAAAATGTTGATCGTTGCATAAAAATTCCTAAATACGGTTTTAACAGCAAAAAATATGATGTTCTTGTCATCGAATTTTACAGTTTGATTTACGATTTTGATTTTGTTTTACAGAAAACATAAATCTCCCTGATTTATAAGAAAACGTTTTGTGAGGGATCTTCTTACAGCCTTTAGTAATGATCATTTTTACATTGTATCGTTCGATCTGGGTCAAAAAAAGTCAACAAAATACTAAAGGTATAAAATAAATCTTAGTATAAACTATATTTCAATCGCCCAAATTGATCTCATCGGTACGCGGTGTCGGGCCGATTGAAAAACAGTTACTAAAATATATTTTTGTTGTTTGTCAACTTTGGCAATGCTTAGTTCACCCGTTATGGGACTCGGCACAAAGCACTTAAACAGCCAAGTTAAGCTATCGTCCGTAATAAAACGTAAATGGAAAACAAACAGCCTGAATGATTTAGCCGAGTCTTTGGGCTAAGCACTTGCAATTTTTTTCTCAATACGAAAGGAAATACAATCCTGTGGTATTGTTTCATTATTAGTTAACATCAACAGTCGCAGGAGAAAATACACCCCTAAGTATTATATGAGAGTATATACTTTATAATACCCCTTATTATATGAGAGTATATACTTTATAACACCCCTTATTATATGAGAGTATATACTTTATAACACCCCTTATTATATGAGAGTATATACTTTATAAAAATCATTGAAGCTAAATTTTGCCATGTTATAAGAATATTTTTCGAATATTCTGTGCTGGGATTTTGTAAGGGATATAATTTTGCATGTTTCATTGTTTGAAAAAAAAATTCTGATTACATGTATTGCAATTGTACTCTTATACCGAATGGCAAAGTCATGTATATAATTATTATCTTTTTGAGGCAAGATACACATTCACTTTAAAAACGGAAATTCCCGAAACTAAGAATTAGAATACTTGTACGAATATTTTTATTGTAAAATCAGACCAAAACAAAAATATCCGGCCTTGATCCGGCTTGCAATATTCTTATATTTACAGTTGGAAAAAAATTAGCAGAGGTTTGTTTTAGGTGTTACTTCGTCTTAAACCTTATCTGGACTGGATGTATATAAAATGTCGAAAGGTTCCATAGCAATCTTTCAGTACTGAAAATCCTGTGGTTAGAATGCATGATTTGTGCCACAAAATGAAAAATTACATTTGTCGTAAATTATGTACGTGCAAAAATCCTGGATATTCTTCGAAAGTTCAATTCTGCACACGTTCCGCAAACTCGAAAGAAAATTTAATTATGGAATCAAACGTTACCGCACACCAATAATTTAATTTCTCCCGCTGCCGACGCAGTAAAACCTGACATTGTTTCCAACACTTTATGTAAATATTTACATCAGATGAGTTTTGAAAACTAACTAACTTTTTGTTAGAATTTCTCAGAGACACAGTCTTTGAATTATCAAGAGTATTTCCTTTTTAAAAATCATGAAATGATGTTACTCTATCAAAACTCGAATGAAGCGAAAATTTCGATTGTAATATGATTTTTCTCTTGTTTCCTCTTCACGTTTTACTCGGTCCAATTTCCACACATGTTCGACTTGCAATAGAAATTATAATTTAAAACCGACGTTTATTTGCCTGCAGCACTGCCATTGGGGATTCGACCCAAGTGTAAGACCGGTATCTTAACAAGCGAAGACAGAATTTTTGAGACAAAATCAACCTACTGTTGGAAATTTTAAATGCTTCTTTGGGCGTAATTAAACTGAATATGAACGTTCTATATTTTGTTTTGTTTTAAAAGAATTACATATATTTGAATTTTTTAAAAATAGAAATAAAACGAATGACTTTCAACTACAGGGGGCGAAGTCCTACTGTGTGATGCTAAGTGTAACAGCACTCTATCGCGCGAATGCAATATTTGTCAGTTTTATCAAAGAGTGCCGCCTTTGGCATCATACAAAATTATATTTGCATGTTGTGTTATTTTTATGAATGCGCTTGCTTTGATTGGTGTATTAAAGGATTTGTATACTGTTTGTTTTCGACAAACGTTTCCTTTAGCAGTGACAATCGTTCAATTATATTACAGCCAACAATGGACGGAATAATTAGCAATTAAATTGAGACCCTGACGTCACAGTCCTATGTTGGTAATACACCGATCTCTATGTTTACTCTAATGAACACATGCGTTCACTTACGATGGCTGCACGGCTTAGATTTCATTCAGTGCCTTGAAATTCGTTTACCATGTTGTCAGGAAGTCCACGGACTTCTGGGCAAAAAAGCAAGTATGTTGTTGAAAAGTACAAGTGTTTGATAGACTGAATAGTGTGATGTTTAGAACGATCTTGTTTGGGTATATTTTGGATCTATATGCACTACACGTGCGCTCCTGTAGATCTTCATTTGAATCCTCTAACGCTGTTGTTGTTAAAATATTTTCAGAACCAAGGAAAGACCTGCGCTGGATTTGGAGCTAAAACGTGGCTTACGAATCTGGCAAACAATCCTTTCAAAACCCATCTCGAGAGCGGTGTTGACACGTTAAAGTTTGAGCTGTTGTCCGAATAAAGATCTCTTAAAAAGTTGGCACAGGCGATGCTCTTACGAGGAGTTCTAGTTTCTGTTTGCTTCTCGATTGTTTACTGTAGTGAAGGGTTTAATGAAGGAGTATTCCAAGAGGAATCGGAAATAAGCCGTCTTACCAACCGTGTCGGAAGGCCCTCGAAACTGAATGGCTTTCTAGACAGCTCGGCTAATGTCCTCGTAAGGAGGCGACGTGCTAGACGAACTCGAGCTAAATACGATTTTAATCTCAACAAGATTCGAATACGAGAAGCGCAAAGCAGGAACGCGACATGCTTAGGTAAGTTTCTTTTGATTGAAGCAAAATATAAACATGAGACATATAATGATATTTATTCTAACTGCTTGGTGAGTTTTTGAAATTGTCTTCGAGAAGCCAATATAGCTCTCCTTAATGATAACACTTGTATCTAGTATGGCTTGGTAGACCAGCGGAACGTGCTGCTTAGCGAGCGCAAAACTAACCGTTTTAAAATAAAATTAACAAAAGCTGTCAGGAGCGGTCAATAAAACCAGTTTAATTTCATCTATGTTTCATTCTGGTGCCCAAGAGCAAGTAGACTGCACGCGATTTAAAAACATGCCGTGGTATCTCTTGAGTTGTTCAAACTCAGTGCGGTTGTGTTTCTAAGGTTAAGAACAAACCAAAGTAAAAATCAATTAGCTTAGATGTTGACCAACGATTTCGTGGTCAGGTAAATACCCAATAGGCAATACACTTTTGGATTTTACAGATATTAGAGCTGTATTAGCACAAAGGTTATAACGTACTCTCGACTTTAAATTGAAGTAGCGATGTGGATAAGATTTCATATTGCAGGCACAAACTGACAAAGTCGCGCAGATTTAATGTATGCAAGGAGGTGCCAGCTTTATCTATAAATTGTATGTTTCATACATGTTTCTGTTCGTTAAATTCAGCATAACTTTTGCTTCAAGAAATTTGCATTTTCGGCGCGACACCTTCATGGAACTGTGTTTTTTCAATAAGTGTTACTCTACTCTGCAATCTCTCTGACTCTGAACATTCTAATTTTTCTTTCCATAGAAATCCGATAGCGAATTGAAAACAATTATGTCACAAAACGTTTTGCGTAAACCACACGCTAAATTTCTAGTCATAAATTAGAATTCACCGTCGGTTCAATCTGATCAGACATATATAATATAACCGGAATTGAGTCTTGTTTTCAAATCAAACAATTTCTCTTATTTATAATAGTGTTATTGATTGTACTTGCTAACGCTTTCTGTCACAAAACATGACCTGATTTTAATTTTATTGCCTTCTCATATTCGTCTCAAATATTTTCCTAGCGGAAGTTAACCGTGATCAGCCGTAGAATTCCATCAGGATCGTGACATCAAACAATTTCCTTATCTGTGATCAATTCTTTTTAAAACTTAGTAACAAAAGCATGTTCCACTCTTTGAAATGTTCTATATTGGTAATGTTTTTGTAGAAAACTGAAAACAACAGTATATTGGAAATATATTATTCTTTTGTTAACACACAAGATATTTTAAAATGTTTGTTTATATCGGATTTTATTTTAAAAATGGTAGGACAGTGACAAGGCAAAAAGAAATTGTTCAAAGCTGCTCCTTTTTTAAGCACTGAAACATTATATTTTGACAATTTTGCGAGAAAAATGCTAATTTCGTCAAACAGATTTCGTGCGTTGAAAGTCAGGGGTCACAAGTGAGGCAAATTATTTGCAATTGTTGTTTCCAACACACATCCTTTTTTAATAAACTTTTATTTTGACCACATCCAAAAATCAGTGAGAAAAATACGGCCTTTGGCATTTTTTATGAAAAGTTTTTATAAATATATAAATATTAAATCGAATTCCTTTTTTGAACCAAATTAAGAAATTGCATTGAGAAGCAAATATCTACTATACTAGAACAAAGAAAATTGAGAAATTTCTCATAAGATTATCTACAGTTTCAAGGTTACAATATTGAAATTGAATTTGTTTTCAGTTTTGCTAATCACACATTGATTTCAAAAAACTAAAACAATAATTTTAATTTAAGCAATATTTCCTTTTAGTTATTTTCGCTAACTTTTTTAAACGTCAATTAGTTAGGAGTGTAGTTATAAATAAGCTTTAACTTCCCGCCAGCCAATAACAAAAAGTCTAATTTCTTCTTATTTTTTATTCGTTTACGGAAATATTAAATGTGTTAATTTTGGCACTGCATAATATTGTTGAAATTCATGATTTGGATTTATATATACAAAAACCTCTTGCATTCACACAGTGACAGTACAATGTTGTTTTAAAAATCTTAAAATAAGTTCATGGTTTAATCTTCGAAAACTCCTTGCAGTTGCATTGATAAACTAGAAATTGCTAAATATTAAAAGAAACCGATCATAATTTGACCTTCAAGTTCAATTATATTAATGAAAACCTCTTGTACGAACTCAGCCCGATGTTTTAAAATATTCTTTGAAAAATCTTGATATTTTCGCTTGAAGTAGAACAAAATCTCTTGTGAAAAACCAAACTCGAAAGAAAAAGCTTTATCCTATTTGTATATACACTTTTTTATAAGAACAACTTTATTAGAACAATAAGACTAAAATTGGCTGAAAATTATATTAGCAAATGAATACAATATAAAACACAAGATGACTCATGGTGTTTCACATTTTTTTTCCCTAAAATGCGAGGTGCATCGAGTAGCAATGCCTTATTTCTTTCTGTTATGTTTGTTCTTAGACTTGAGCTGCAAGAATTATGAACAGAATTGAGAACAATTTGTGGCTGAGATCACCCCAAAATTAAGAACAACGAACCTCGGAAAAATGTACTGCTTCTTATAAAAAAGCGTGGTAAAACTTGTAACCTTTTGGGAGCGGTATCTTAAAAGAACAAAACAAATCACACACGAATTAGAAATCGATTCAAAGCAGATGGTCTTTCTTATCTGTAGGCCATTGTTTTCAGTAATAATTGAACCAACGGAAACATTAGAAACAAAATTTGTTTTGTATTTGGATTGTAAATCAAATGTTTTACGTTTTAGATTCATGTTTGTTTTAAGTTCCAGTACCAAAGCTGCTCATTCAAATTTCGCAAACTCTGACTCTGTGTCGATCGGTTTTAGATATTAAATCAAGCTTATCTTATCCAGTACTCGCAATATAAATAGAAACTTAATTTTTTTTCCTTTTATGAATTATGTAAATCCCCATTGGGTCTGTGTAAGTTCCTAAAGGCGGGCATTAACCATTTGAATTGTATTATAAAATTCTCCCCAAACAAAGCAAGCTATATACTTCATTTGAATATTCTGCAAAGCCGAATTTATTTCCACGCCGTTTCCATAACCCTTTCTTTTTTCGTCCCTTCGAGCGAAAGAGGGGACTCTTGAAACGAGGTCAAGATTATTTAATCAAATAACTAGTTTGTAAAAAAGAAACTCAATTAATTTAAGGGTCCGCTTTCTTTTTCAATTTATAGTTAATTCAAAGTGTATTTGACAGATTTTTTCTTTTATTTGTTTATGTTCATAAAAGGGATAAAAAGAGGAAAATCGGTTTGAAAATTACAGGAGACATCTATTTTCATTATTTGATAGCACTCAAAATATGCAAGCTAAATTTTGCTTTAAAAATTGAACCTGCGAACAAGATTTTTGATCGTGACTTCAGTTGGTATACAAAGAGATGTCCCTGGCTGCTTAGTTTCTTGCTTCATCTTCTGGTTTACTTTAAATGTTTCTTTCATACTGCACTTAAATACCCTTATTGAATTTTATAATTGCCAAGCGAATCTGACTACAGTGAGATTTCTAGTTCTGTAGAAAATTTTTTCTTCGATGTTTGTTGCAAAGCAACTGACGTTTGAAGTACTTTTTGTATGCGCGATTAATGGTACAATTTTGAAGCCAAAATTTCGAGTATTTAAAGAAAGGAAAAAAATTCAGTCAACTTCTAGAGCTCAAAGTTCTGAAATCCTCTTTTTTACGATGTGGGCTAATAAAATAACAACTAGGAGGGGAGGGAAGTGTGGGCTTGACCGGCAACACTTTGCGGAAGAGTCACAAAGAGTACTTTGCCTTTTCCAGATCCCGCTTTCGCCAGAACTCCTTTTTTCTGTGTGTCCTACTAAAAAGAAATTGTTTCCCACGGGCCTGGATTTTAATGCACTGCTACAGCGATCCCTAGTGATCACGTGGTTTGCACGTTCTGACCACTAAAAAATCTCATGCACTCAGGTAATTATGGGTAAATGGAAAAAGAATTTTATCAAGAAATTTTTAATTGAATCCAAGATTAGGGTTGCGCGCCCTCTTCTCCTGTCCCCCCCCTTTCCCTCCCATCCCTCCCATCCCTCCCATTTAGTGTCAGTGGGCGCACTTGGTTGGCGCATTTGGCAAGATCTCTGCTTTCCAACCACAAGATTCCCAGTTCGATCCCGGCACTTTGCCGAGATTTGAATATTTGAGTGACCTTCTTCTCCGCCTAAGCCAACTCAGCTTTCCATCCTTCCGGGGTAGGTAAATGAGTACCAGCGTCTGCTGGGAGCTAACCTGCGATGGATTAGTGTCCTGTCTAGGGGAAGTCAAAGACTCTCATCCGCTTATCACTGCAGAAACCGGAGATAAGCGCCGGTTCCATGGGCCACTAGACTCGTAATGAGATTTAGCTTTAACTTAGCTCTGCTTGAACTTGCTATTAAAAAAAATCTGTCATATACACTTGAAGCTAGGGCTTGAAGAACTAGATATAAATTATTTAAAGATTTTTATTTAGAAAATTATAAGCTTAGTTACTGTGAAGTTTTTCACTCAAATTGTAACATACAGAGTCATTATATTAAAGTTCATTAAATTTGTTTTTAAATTTGTCTCATTAGAAACTTAAGCTAAAACTAATAATAACGATTATTATAAGAATAAGAATAAGAACAAGAACAAGAACCAGAACAAGAATAAGAATAAGAATAACAACTTTATTGATGGTGAGATTAGTAGCCGAAGGCTAAATTACACTTATAAAATATAAAATATAAAATCCGCTGTACATAGGATATCAGATAAAATCTAGCTATGAAAAATTAAATTCTAATGCTTCTAACAGTAATGAAATAAATAGTGAATGAGCAAGGTTCCACAAGTTATTATCAAATGTTCAAATATGAATATGAATATAAATATTTCTAATATAACTAATTCTATTTCTAATACTTCTAAAAATTCATGAAATAAATAATGGTTAATCAGAGTTCCACAAGTCTATCATCCAATATTCAATTATATACATGTTCTCTTAGTATTGGATTAACGTTCCCTTGATGTTAAGTTCCATGCCCTTGCTGCTTGGTATATGAAATTGTTCATTAAGCGTTTTGTCTTGCAAACGGGGATCTTGAAACTTGGGCCATCTGTTGTAGATCTTGTTTCGTATGGATTGTTATACAGTTCAGGGAGAAATTCATGGAGTTTATGTTGTTGATTTTGCATTGACACAAAAAACGATTTGCAGGAGTACGTCTTCAAGTGTTTCCTTTACTCGTGGAATCCTTGCTTGTAAGCAAGCGTTGTGGTTACTGTGATCCGGGTATATAACTCTCATCGTTTGCCTTTATATAGACTGAAGTTCTTCTAATAGGTAACTTGGTGTGCTGTAAAATCATGCTGGGCAGGCATACTCAAGGACTGATCTGATGCAAGTTGTGTAAAACATGACTAGGTCTTGTTCAGCAACACTAGCTCTTTTCAAGAGTCGTACAGAATAGATTCTCTTAGAGGCCTTCTTAGTTAGAAATTCGATATTAGCGTTCCACTTTAAATTGGATGAGATAAATAGGCCCAATAATATATAAGATGATACTCGTTCAATCGGGCTGTTATCAATTATAATGTTAATGATAGTAGATGTTTTCCTCTTGAAGCAGATTAGCATTTCCTTGCATTTGGTGGGATTTAGCTGCATCCTCCTTCCATGAACTTCACGACAGATATCATTGGAGCTTTCTTCAAGAGAACTTACGATGTCTGCGTTGGCACGGAGAATCAAAGAATAAATTTTTTTTGTTACATCACTTATTATCAGTTCTTGTTTATATTGTCATTTATCCAAAATGGCCTGGTCCAGTTAGTAAGACGACTATCTATCGTGCGGGAGGCTTGGGTTCGATTCCCGGCCGGATTAAAACTCAGGGTCTTACAATAATTGAGGAGAAAGTGTTCTAATATCTGCAAATGGTTTGACTTCCACGTCTTCTCGGATAAGGACGTTAGGCCCTCGGGGATTGTATCTATGTGTTTATGTGTGTGTGTCTGTCATGTGAAAGGTCTCCGTCCCCAATTAGTAGGCGTTTGACCAGCTAAAAAGACATGACACCTAAATACTATACTTTCTCTTATTAATTTTTATCATTATCATCATCATCAACATCGTCCTCCTCCTCCTCATCATCATTCTCATTCTCATCCTCATCATTAAACATCAACATCATCACCACCATCACAATTAAATATTATTATCATTATTATCATCATCACCAGCATCATCATCATCATCATCATCATCACCATCATCATCATTATTATTGTTATTATTATTATTATTATTATTATTATTATTGTTATTATTATTATTATTATTATTATTATTATTATTATTATTATT
>JAOTRI020066163.1:0-16954 GCA_028564885.2 Zoanthus sanctaehelenae
TATGTTTTGCAAAACCAGTCCCGTTCAGTTTTTTAACAGTTTTTTAACAACTAACGAAAACCGGTCTAGATGGGAAAATCTCCAGACCGCTGTCAAGATCGAGTTTAGCCAATCAAATTCTTGAATTTGTTTGTTTCCAGTCCTTTTGAGACATGGCCATATAATAATAGTTAGTTATTACAAGTAGCAACAACAATTGAATTATAAATTACAAAAACAATAAGGGCTGCTGAATTAAATTCATATCAGGAAATTTTCGAAAAAACAGACGTATAATATATATATATATATATACGTAGCTATATAAATATTTCAAAAATCGGTCATATTTTGGACGCCTTTTAAGGTGTAGTTTCATTCAAACGTAAAATAAACTGCAGTTCCTATTTTTGCTTTTTCCTAAAATTAAAGAACAAACTGTCAAGAAAAAAGTCTTTGCGCGATACGATTTCCAGAACCTTTTTTGCTTTTTATTTTCATTCTAATGTTTAAGGGTTAGTTACTGGAAGTGAGTAGTTTGTTTACAAATCATATCTACTAGCTGGCGATAAAATGAACGAGAAATGGAAATAGTTGACGAGGCAAAGCCGAGTCCATTATAAGAATATTCGGGGTATATGTAAATGAAAGCAGCGTCTGCTAGGAACTAACCTGCGATGGATTAGTGTTCCGTACAGGGGGAGTCAAGGACTCTCATCCGCTTAACACTTCGGAATCCGGAGATAACCGTCGGCCCCTTGGGCCACGAGGCTCGTAAAAGGATTTTGCTGAGCTTAGGTTTTCGCTACCACAGTAAAAAGAGGAACTTTCAAACAGTCGTTGTTTTAACCTTTTTGGAGAATAGTTCTTGTAAACCCATTTACACTACAGAAGTAACTTGGTCCGGAACCATTAAAATGTGCATGGTCCGGACAGGTTTTATTTTAACTGTTTACACGGGTAACAACCAGTTAGGCTTTTGATTGAAAAGGGCCCTGAGGCATCTTAATTTGCATACCATTTACACTGCTGATTTTCGGTGTTCGGATAAGATTTTTATTTGAGCATTTAGTATCTTTATCGCTCAGTGGTAAATAAACAATAGCGTGCGCTTAATAAGGAAAGAAACATCGATTCCATTATAGTTGCCACGTTTTTACCATTTCCTTTTGTGATGAGAGTATCTGCCTTTTACGGGGAAAACTTTACAGAATTATTGAACCGCTTTAAAAGAAAAGAGAAGAAAAAATTTTAAGGCTTCAATACTTTTCTTGGCCATCATGATGAGTAAATACGTTTATTGAGAAAACCATATAGCAGCTTCCTCGATCAGGTATTTGGTGCGTTTAATAGTATAGGCCAACTTCTTCATCAGGCCATACGATCGTTTTCTTTTTTTCTACTTTTGATACAATCTTGCAGAAAATACTGCAATTTAAGCAAACATGCATGCGCCAAACCGCAAACAATAGGGTACCAAACGAACCGTACGTTTACACATTGCTTTCGAGCAGCAAAAGGGGTCCGAACTCGTTTTTCCTCGATTTTGGGTGCACAGCCGCCTACGACCCCAAAACTAGAAAAAAGTGAGTCCGGATACGTTTCATTTAACTACGGCATGATTATCTGGTCCGTGCTGACTTTTTTGGGAGTCCCGACCAGGTTTTTTTCTGTCGTGTAAATGGGGCTTAAACAGAGTGGCGAAGTATAGATACCTTATCATTTTAATGTCGAACAAAGGTAGTGTTTCCAATTCTACTGCTTAATTACTCTAGTAACATTCCCAAAATTTGAAAATGCTTGCTATTTTGTTTGACCACGTCATTCCGTGTGATAGATGAATAAATCAAATAATTATTGAGTATTCATTTTCTGTTTACAATGAAATAATGGCAGACTCCATGCATATTTATATAGTTAAAATAAACTGACGTTTTGTGACAAAACATATCAGATATCGATCTAGACAAAAAGGGTAGCGGCTAGCATATTACTGTATATTGCTCATAAATGTTTTTTTACGCGTTATTTTTCAACAGCCACTAATAACTTGTCAAGAAACTTATTTATGGCTAGGAGTGTGGCTCAAGTACCAACAACACGCTCGTATTCCATGATCAGTTCTATATCAGTTTCAGCAATAAACGAAACAACTAGTTCAAGAACTCACACTTTGATACAGTCATCTACTTCTGTTGCAAGCAAGTTTACTAAATGTTTATCTGATTCAGAGTCTTCAACTGTTAACGCAATCGGCTCAACAATGTCTTCGACCAACGTTTCTTCAACTCCTTCATCCTCTACAACTAAAAACCAAGGTCCATATGTACCTCGGCTGTCGGAGTTTGGAATTGTTATGATAAGTTTTGCTGTCTTTCTGATAGTGTTTTTAATAGTAGCTCTCATTTGGATGCGAAGAAATCGCGAAAGACGGTTAGTAGGTTTTGAATAATTTTGTTTGTACTTTAACCATGCAGTTTTAAAACGACGAAAATTTTAAAAGCTCTTTTAAATCAACACACTCAAAGAAAAAAGTCTCATAGCCTCGATATAATGGTTTTATTTCATTTAACTCTAGGTCAGCAAGCTGGACAAAAAAACTATAACAAGGTTTAACTTTCATGAATCTATATTTCATTAATAGCGAAACACTACTTATTCACCTAGGAATGCGTGCAAAATCTACAGAGAATATGATATTCTAAAACAAATATTGTAATGTTGTGAGTTTCAGGCAACTAAGCTGAATTAAGTTTTTTGAACTAAAACGAATCTCTAAATTTTTTCCAAGTTGCAATTTTACCATTGGCAGGTTATAAAAGGCAACATACGACAAATTTTTATATGACATATTTTCTCCCTAGCCGTTCCAGCTTATAATTAGATTTATCTTAACAGTTAACTATTATGAAAGATTCTGCTCTAACTCGCAAAGGCACAAGGCCCGTTTGCGTTTGTATTAACACGACGACCGAGAAAACAATGCTAATTTTGTAGGATAAAAATTTCTTTCAAATTTAAGAACTAGACATTCTTATTACATAGGAATAAAAAATCCTTGGAAGTATAATCTAAAATCCGGCAAAAAAAGTTTTTTTTTATCTGTTTTAGAATTTATTGTTTACAAAACATGACACGTTTCACAAATGTATTAACTGACGTGTTTTCAAAGAATGTATGCATTCGCTGACAACTGGTTTAAAGCAAGAAAGAATTAATTATTTATCGAAAGCTTACAAAGCTAAAAGGGACATAGCAGTTTTAGTTTTTATGTATTCTTGTTTTTTATCTATGCTTCCCTGGAAGGAATTTAATAAAAATTATTGCTAATTTCAAAATTTATTTCTTGCTGTTTAGTTCTATTTTTTAACTGAATCAAAAATGGTGAGAAATTCTCAATTGACAAATAATTTTATGTCATGAATGAATCCTCTACTCAAATAGTGTCTTCACCTGAATAGACACTCCTCATCAAGTTAAATATGGTTATTTTTTCGTTTCAATTTGCTTTAAGAAAGATTAGAGTTTTGCCATGATCATTCGTTAAATTTGATGTTTTAAACACTGCCTCAGTTATAAGAACAACTTTATAAGAACAACGAAGCCCAAATTGGCCAAAATTTAAGCCTCGGACTGAGGAATAAATATAAACTCATAAAACAACATTAGACTAGGGTACAGTATGAAACAAAAATCCTACACAGGCATCCCATGCTTGAAATGTGACTAGTCGGCTTTTTCTTTTTTTTTGAACAATTTATAGAATTTGTATGGGAGATCTTATAAATATGAAATGCATGTTTCCCGAGCCTGTAAAATAAGATTAGATCAAAAGTTGTTTCTCGAACAAAACTCTTTAAATTTGCTTTCTATTTTATCAGCGCTGATGGACCTCGCATGAACGTCAAGATAAAGCCACCTCGGTAAGAACAAATCTTTTTCTTTCAAGGTACTTAATCTGGTACAACCTCGACTGAACTCTCAGACACACTTAAACCTTTGGCCTCTTATTTGTTATTCTATTACTCCTTACTCTTTTAGTAGATGTACCTACTGTAAAACATCTTTATAATAACTACACGTGGCTAAATAATGAATTACTCCCTCAAAATCGTTCATTTTAGTGGCTTCAAATGCATTTGCCGCTCTCACTGTGATTAGCTGCAGTGGTCGTGTGATGCGTCATTCAACAAATTATAAAGCCCCATCCACGCGTATCAGAATATTTTTTAATCGGCAAACTTTTCTTTTCGGATACGGGTTGCATCTTCACCCATCCGACGAATCCGGAAACATTTGAATCCGCTCTCCAGATTGAAAACTTTTGAATCCGATAACATTCTGGATACGTGTGGAGGCCGTATCCGGATATTTTCTGATCGGATGACGTAACAAACTCGGTTCCAGTCATCGCATTTATAAATTTTCAATTTGGCTGACGATCGAACTGTCATACTGCGACATATTTTAAGCCCTGTAGGGTGTTTGCAGCTAAAATATACATTAATCAATATAACCACTTTTATTAGTGAGTTGTTCTTTTTGGATTGTGCCTTCATAAAATAAAGAAATATTCAAGGGAATCAATATATATCAACAACGAAATCTCAACTTTGCGTTCCGCCAAACATCAACTCCAACTACTGCGCAAACAAACTTATGTGCATGTTCTGTTGACGATACAGTGTTGAGAAGTCCTGGGCCCAACAGTAAATCCGCAAAAATCCGGATACGTGTGAATACCAAATTTGATTTGAATACGAAACCCCATCACCGTGGAAGTAGTGCAGTGCTTGTGATATGTATAATGTATAATACGATGTAATAATATTACGTGCAGTGATATGCTGGTGTAAGGCCATCACTGCCCTTTCAAACAGTGCTGTGTTGACGATACAGTGTTGAGAAGTCCTGGGCCCAACAATAAATCCGGAAAAATCCGGATACGTGTGATTCTCAAATTTGATTTGAATACGAAACCCCATCACCGTGCATTCCAGTCCCTGATAGTCGTAGGGAAAAAGGAGTATTATACAGATTGCTCTACAGTTCAAGACACGCGCCATTTCCTCATTGATACATTTGAGTGTAAATTATACACCGTATAACGGATAAAGAGATCAGAAAGCGTTTACTGACGTTTTGAAAGTTAGTCCTTCGTCGGAGTTAAAGAGCAAAACAAATCAACAATTTACATTTTTATCACTAAATTGTTTCTTTAGAAACACCTACGCTGCCCACACTGCATGGTTTACCGCTTGTTATTTTCTTTCATTGATACACAGGATACGCGTTCGATCACTAAAACCTCCAGAGCCAGAGGAAAGCCCCAGCGATTTTGACCAAAGCGAGGCATCGGAGCTACCGTCATCTTCTAAAGTTGATCATCCTCTTAGCAGAAGCAATCCCAGTTTAAGCACGTGAGTTTTGGAAACTTGAAACCCTCTTTGTTTGGAATTACACATAAAATAAGTTGTGAAACGAGCGTAGATACATCCAAATTACAGAGTGTCCAACCGTCCCGATTTTGACGGAAAATGTCCCGATTTTGAAAAGCTTCATTTGTTATTTACAATTTTTTAGTTGTCTCAGCCTCAGTGCTTTTATTAAGTTCGTTATTTGATATAGTTAAATTTTAATAGATAAGTGTTGAGACTGTGACTTTTCACGCTCATGAGGACCGGCGGATGACTTGCGGTTTCCTATCTTATATGTTACAAAGGTTCTCGTTTTTCTCAATCTCTATAATTTAACCATTGTATTAATAGGGTGTATAGGTGCTATTACCTGATAACAGCATTTATAAGTAAAAGTAAGAAGAAAAGCGTCACCAACTTTCAGTGCCATTTTGCAACATATGTTGGCCTGAGAGTACTGAAAATGTCCGTTTTTAAGGCTTTCGCCGGCGCACGTTGTTCCGATTTATGATGGTCCACAGGTTGGACACTCTAAAATTATATATTTTTGTTTTTTTATGTACGACTATTTCAGTCTCTTTAATCTTTAATGATGGATTACTTGTTTCTGTTTAAGGGTTAGTTACTGGAAGTGAGTAGTTTGTTTACAAATATACCATTATAAGAAATTTCGAGTTCATTTTATAGCTACTGAGTGGTTATATTTTTTAAAAAACAAACTATGAACTAAAACTAATAACCCTTTTAATAAGCAAGCTGAGTTCACTGCATGGCAAGGCGGGTCTTATACAATGAACTTCAAGCAAGAGTGGAGTTTGAACAATTTAATTTTAATTAGCACATAATTAGAATTGCATATTCTAATATGTTCAAATAGAATAACACAGAAAGAACAAAAAGGCATTCATGGAAAATGATTTTAAAAAGACAGAACTCTTAAAAATCAACGCAAAGAAAATAATTTCAGCAAATGCGAAACGCAGCTTTTACTGAAATTAGTCAAAAGGTAAAATTAAATCACAAATTAAAATCAGCAAATACCTTGTTTTCGACTTTATCATGTCCTTTGGGAGTTAATTCACTGTTTTAATAAAACATTAAAAGAACTCAACCAGTATTTGAAAGTAATCTCATACCGCCATCCCCGATTGAGAAGTACCGATCGGAGATTTCTTTTCAAAGCAATTCAGGAATCTGTTTATTTTCGCTCCAAAATGTTTGCACCATAAAACAAACTTTAAAAAAATAGTTGGTAAGGCGCCAGTCTTCAGTGTGGAAGGCGGGGTTCGATTCCCGGCCGGACCTCACTCAGGGTCTTTAAATAACTGAGGAGAAGATGCTGTCTTTGCTCTAGCATCTGAAAATGGTTAGACCTTCGCGTCTTCTCGGATAAGGACGTTAAACCGTAGGTCCAGTCTCTCGACTCTCAATCGAAAAGAACCCACGCACTTGTCGAAAAGAGTGATCTCGGTGTTGTGGTCTGTCTGTTCTTCTGGGGACGTTTCTTGATGATGTTATATGTGAGCCGCTCTGGCGGACTATCTAAGACCCTTAAATGTCAAACCTTGTACTGATTATTGTAAAGTTCCTTTGATCATATACATATGGAAAAGACGCTATATAAATGCTAAAGTTTTTTAAAGTTTTTTTTTATTCAATAAATCTGACAATAGTTTGAATTCCATGTTTAAAATATCCAACAGAAAAACTGTTTAAAAATGTTTCAAACTGCTTCACAAGAACCAAAACTCGGCAAACGTGTCTAAAATTAAAAGGCGGGAAAACTGTTGCCTGTGTTGGAATTGGATGGCATATAACTTGAGTGTATACTCTGATAAAGGCAACATTAAGAAATAAAATCACTAATTAGTTTTAAGAATTGCTCTTTTTCTATCTAGTCGGAAACCTTTGTATTTCGGCCATTTGCAAGCAATTAAAAAAGGCATGGTAAAATGTTTATAATGAACAAGTGAGCGTGGCCCATTCTCCTATTTATCATGGTCATGTGATCTATTTTGACCAATTGCACGCGCGGATTTTTTTCCAGTGAGCGAAGGTTGCGTATTTCGATTTATAGATGAAAAATAAAAGCAATCCCATGCTAATGCTGAAAAATAGTGAAAATGTTTCTACTTCAAACCATAGTTCACACCGTTTAACGAATCTTCAAACCGCTCCAGAAACAAGAACAAGTAAAGAGCAATGTGAGGCTGCATGAAACACTCAGCCAAACAATATTTTAGCCTCGGTTAAATTAACTGCTCTTTACAAAAGAGATGTAAAATGAAATTGTTGCTTTAATTTGATTATCTGTGGCAGCTTCGCAAAAAAAGTTATCTAGTATTAGAACAAACATATACAGGTTGCATGACCATTTACAAAAATGTCACAAAACCCTCAGTTGGGTCAAGCTTCACCCGCTTTCGTCTTTAGTAACGCACTGCATCAGGTCCCAAAAGTAACTGAAGAAACTTTTGAATTTTGAAAAGCAGCATCGTTCTTTGTCATGGCGGAGTGCGGGATTTGAAAGCGGATGATCCACGCGGATTTAGTTTTTATAGCATTATCTCTTTCAATATGCAACCAACTGGAAATCAGTCTCTGTAAAACATTTTCATTTTCATACAATATCTGTCTTGGTTATTTATTTCAGCAGTTCCTTAGAGCAGAAAACCAGTTTTAACAACAATATCACGCAAACATCTGAAGGAACCTGGAGGTATACATGCTTTGCTTCGTTCACAATTCTTTTAAGGTGGGGTCAAACGAGAATGAGAGTTGATGGCAGTTCACAGATGAGAGTTGGATGAGAGTTCTGGCTCAACTCTTATTCACTATCAGACTGACATTTGATCTCCTACATAAAAGCTCGCGAAACTAATTTCGTAACATACTTTCCAAGCTGTAAAATCAAAATCAGGAAACCAATTCGCCCCTGTTTTATAATTTTAGAATAGCTTTGTATGAACAAAACGAGAAAAGACTTTACAATGTAATTGACGAGTTGCGAATTGAAGATACAGCTGCGTACAGACAGATGATGCGAATTTTTGTGTTTTTATTGTTGAATTCGAGTTGAGAGCTGAGCCCAAAATTGCCAAAAGCAGCTACTGCTGACCGAAAAATTCTCATCAAATCTCATGTAGCGATCAAACTACCGCTTGCAAATTTTCTTTGTCTAGATCGTGAAAAATTTGTTCAAGTTGATGAGAAAGCATGATAGTCCACGCGAGTTGGCAGTCAAGCGAGAGCGAGAGTTTAACTCACATCAACTCTCATGGTCGTTTGACCCCCACTTTAGAGTTTTAGAGTCAATATTCATTTGTAACAATTTGTAGCTTCTTATGGGAGAAGGAATATGCGAGAAGGAACCAGGATCTACTGCAATTGAGTTTTTAAATCTTCTTTATTCAACTTCCAACGATTTTTACAAATTCGATGCTGATTTTTTTGTCTTTATCTATCTGGATCTCTCTTCTCATCCCTCCGATGAAAAAGAGTTTTCCCTTTTATATTCTACTAATTGTTCAGAATTGTACGCAACTTTAGGTCCGAATACAATATTTGGATTTTGGGAGATACCAACTCCAAACACTATCAATTATGTCCACACACATTACACAGTAAAATCTCTTCTACTATAAGATGTTTAATATTTCTTTTTGAAAATCATAAATATCTTTGCGAAAACTATGAAAGTTTCATAGGAAGAACGCGCGGGTTTTTATTTCAAGAATAATCTATTTATTTTTAAATGCATGCATTGACTTTTACTCCTGGTCAACAGATGTCTGTAGCTTTGGGGTAGGCAGTACAGCTGGTTTGAGCGGTTTTTACACCATGCATTCTTATGGTTACTGCGTCGATGGAGGCGTAGCCCGATTGCTAACGTGCTGGTAAATGAATCCGTTACGCCATGATAGGATTCCTAGGCAAGTTACCAAAAACTCAGGAGGCTCGCAAAACTTTGACACTTTTTTGAATCGATTAACAATCAGCCAATAAACTTTCTAACCTCTCATTAGCTCTTTTTGACATGCTGAATATTGACAAGGACTCATGCAGTCTGTTGCCTTTGCTGTTTTCTTAAATGTAAATCATTCATCAAATTCCATGTCTTCTTGCAGTAGCCATAAGCGCTTTTTATTTATGTTGCGGTTCCTTTTGTTACCTTTAGGGTTCAGTGGGTGTGGCATCACTATTCCAGATTGTTCTGGTTACTCTGATACGAGGTGTACGGAATGAGTGGAAGAGTATGCTAACCCTTTCAGTCCCAGTTAAACTAAATTTTAAGTTCTCCCAACCTGAGCTCTTACTTTTCATTGAACAAGTTTGAGAGAATTTCACTTTTAATCTTTAGTAGTTTGCTTTGTTTGATCAAATTTCATTTTCTTACTCCCAAATGTCTTGATTTGTATTTGTTATGTAAGGAGAAGTTGAGTATTGATAACTGATTTGGAGTAAAAGGGTTAAAATCAGAACAGTTTCTAAACAAACGACTTTTCCAAAAAAAAGTCTAAGTTCTCCTATTTATTCATTCATTTAATATATTTATCATCTTTCATTCAAGAATAGGCTCAACCAAACGCACCCTGTATATAGTTGCTCTATAATATGCCCTCTAAATACTTAGAACTGCATTTTTGCTATTTTTCTTTCAGGGAATCCCAGCTAATATGACTAGAGACTTGCTCGCAATATCTATGGTTAATGGTAGTGGATCTTTTACTCTTATTGTGCCTAGTTTCATGTCCGCGACCATGCATCACGATACGGATCAAAATCCCAACTTATACCTTATTATGAATGATGTGGTCATAATGAAAGGTTTAGACGTTTTTATATTAACGTGTACATCGAATAAGTGATAATAAAGAAAAGAACAAAGGAAAATTGAAGTCAACACAAGAATGAATCAGCAGTGTATGCCACAATAGCCTTGGTTTATGAACTGCAAGACGCCGACTAACATCAAAAAAGATATCCGATGAAAGACAAAGTTAAAAGTTAGGCTTATTGCTAGCTTCTTATTCGGAACAAAGCGATTTTTGGATATCACTAGTAAATAATATGCAATATATACCATCAGCGGTTGAAGTCCCTACCGTATCCAGAGTTGATTCAAGGATGTCACTACATTGCCTTCCTCACGATACATGCAATCAGCGGTTCAGCTAAAATGTAATATTTAACTTTTATTCCACGGACATGCGTTGGATATGAGATGATAAACAGCCAACGAGGCACGTAGCGCCGATTTGGCTGTAATCATCTCATATCCAACAAGTGCGAGTGGAATAATTGTTTTAAAACTTTAATTATTAAAGGTTTTTAATTCTTAAAATATTTTAGCTCCATTTAAATTTTAAGCTCATTCACACACTTACCATATTTGAGCATATAGTATATTGGCTCATATACCATAATGACTAAGCCAATAAAAAGTTCAGAATTGCATTATCCAATGATCCAGTTTTTTAAAAACAAATTCTGACACTCAAAAACACAGGAGAAAACTATATTTTAACGCTTAAAGTGTATTCAGCGGGTTAAAATGAAAACTGTCCATCCTCAGTGCGTTCACTCTAACACTAATTTAATCTACTCCTCTAAAAATAGAACAATATTGTGACTATAACAATATTGAGAACTCGCAGCAATCACTATTACAAATAACTTGAAAATATTCTTTGCTGCTTAGTAGCCGGAAGATAAGGGTCCAAAAATGGTCGAACTCGCAGCAATCACTATTAGAAATAACTTGAAAAAATTCTTTGCTGCTTAGTAGTCCCGAAGATAAGCGTCCAAAAATGGTCATTGGTTTATTTTTCTGATAAAAGCACCAAATTTGCAGAAAATATAGCCTTTCTGATGTAGATTGATATTTGATTAAGACCCAGTTGGGATCTTAATCCTGGAGGGAAATATTTAGGAAATAATTTCTTGGTAAGCGGTCTATAATACGGGCTTAAAATTTTTTCTTAAAATTGCATAAAATGTACTGCTTTTGATCGAAAATTCTTTGAGTTATGAAACAGCGGTTTGTAATCTACTTGATACCAGAAATTCTTTGAGGTATGAGGATAAAACTTCGATAGAAAAGCGGTTGTAATCTATTGGATCCAAGAAATCATTGAGGTATGAGAAGATAACTCCAATAGAACAGCGTTTGTAATCTACTGCATCCCAGAAATCATTGAGGTATGAGGTTAAAACTCCAGTAGAACAGCATTTGAAATCTATTTGATCCCAGAAATCATTGAGGTATGAGGATAAAACTCCAATAGAACAGCATTTGAAATCTACTTGATCCCAGAAATCATTGAGGTATGAGGATAAAACTCCAATAGAACAGCGTTTGTAATCTTCTGGATCCCAGAAATTCTTTTAGATATGAGGATAAAATTCCAGTACAACAGCGTTTGTTATCTACTGGATCCTACAATTCTTCATAGTTTACTCATTATGTTTTTCCATTCCCTCAAACTCCGTCCTCCTGTCATCACATGCCCTCCATCAACTACAAGGGAGGTGCCTGTAATATACGAAGAGACTCCGCTGGCCAAGAACAATGCGGCATCTGCGATTTCACGCCTAGTTCCCATGCGCAGGAGAGGAATGTTGTCAGTTAACAATTTCTTATTCCTTAACCATCTTCCACCTGCATTAGAAAAACTTTAATTTATTTGCAAGTTTCTGTCACTCATTATGCGCTATTGGTTGGATGAGTTGATGAAATGAGTTTAGGGAGAAGAAAAATGGTACAGAAAAAGGGAAAGTAAGATTGGAAAGATAGAAGAAATGAGTGGTAGAGAAAAAAAAATGGATTGAGAGAAAACAGGAGAAGGGGGAAGGGATCATTTAAAAAGTTGATTGTTAGTCATGAGCAGTTAAAAAAAGTATACTACTACGTCTTGTGCCTGGAAAGATAATTAACAACTCCGAAAGGGGAGGTGTAAAGTGCATGGTGGATATATGTTGTATCTCCGAAAGGGGAGGTGTAAAGTACATGGTGGATATATGTTGTAGTTCAAGTTCAAGATAATTTTGAACTGATTCGGTTTATTTTGATCCAGTGCAATATTTCTTGCACTGGTATAAGTTATCTTAAACTGGTACAATCTGACATTATAAAAGGAATTCTATAGAAAGAAATAAGAGAAAAATAACATATATAGCCCCTGGTGGGAATCGAACCACACATCTTCGGTTTACTAGTCCGACGTGTTAACCACTACACCACAAGGACCAACCACGCTGGAAACGCAGCCGGACAATGTTATGTAGAAGGTTACTGTAGGGGTTTCCAGTGCGTTGTTTTTCCTCTATTGGTAAGTTGAACACCGTAAATTTGGGGTACGCATATTGTCTTAGGTGTAGATTAATGTAATGTAATGGAAATTCTATTTTGGGTAATCATAAATAAACAGGGGCTTCGTTTTTAGGGGGTATTAAAAGAACAGAATATTTTAAATTATCTTCATCTACTCACTTCTCACTCACCAACCCACCAACCACAACTACTGTATCTACTTATCTCTCCTTTTTTTCTTTATATTTTCTCCTTTTATTTTCTTCTTGTTCTTACCATCTTATACTTAACCACTTTTTTAAAAATTTGGAACACACCAAGATTTGAACTACTGACTTTTGGATTTGTTTGAATCTGTAATACTGCTCCATCCCCACTTAATCAGTGGAGACTAGTACTTCTAGGTGTTAAAAGTTATTAGTCCGAGGCGGATACGAGAAAAATAAACTGGTTTGTACAACTTCAAGTCAACTTGTACCAGTGCAAGAAATATTGCACTGGATCATATAATTTGAACCAGTTCAAAATCATATTGAACTTGAGCTACAACATATATACCATCGAGATATCAACCTAAACAGTTGCCACTTATCAATTGATGTGAAAGTCTTTTTCCAAGACGTTCCACGATCTTTTCGAGGTCATTGAGGACCTTCTCTATCAACTTTAAAACCTAAACTGTTTACAACATTTCTTTCCATTAATTAACTTTACTCAAACGGTTTATTGTAAAACTTGAAAACAACCAACGACAGGTCGCTGAACATTAGACAAAAATCAGGACTTGTTAAGTAGCGGTTTATGCTTGATAGTGCTGTGGTATCAACAATATTTTTAACTAGCAGCTTATTCTTATTATTCTTCCTGTAATATTGCCTTTCACCTCAGTATCAACTAAACTTAGAACTTGCAAAAATGGATTAGGTAAATATACCATTTAGAAGCAATATTTATTTAAGCATTAGAGCACAACTTTCTATGATTTTAAAGCGAAATAGAGCACGCGTGATGTTGGTGAGAGACACGAGAACAATATAAAATCACGAGCCGCAGACAAGTGATTTTACAACGTTTCGAGAGTCTCTCCCAACATCACAAGTGCTCTATTTCGCTTTAAAATCATAGAAAGTTGTGCTCTAATGCTTATATAAATGCTTCTAAATGGTATATTTACCTAATCCATTTTTGCAAGTTCTAAGTCTAAGCAGCAAATTAATTTATCTTTGTAATAAAGTATAGATTTAAACCAAACAGAGCACGTGTTATATTGTAGCTATATTATAATAGATGATATCAATAACAAGGAGATACTCCAAAAAAAAATACGAGCAATATAATACAATCATGTTAAGACTGTGGTTCTATGACTTAATCCGTATTTACCTAATCTGCGGAAGCCTTTTGTGTCCTCAATAGCACCTGGGGCAATGCAGTTTACACGTACACCGCTATCACCCCACTCCACAGCCAAGTGACGGCTGAGCCCCTCTGCAATAAACCAGGGAATATGAAATGTGGGTTCAAATTAAGAAATCAAATATTAAAGACAAGAACACTGTTTAAAAGAAGCAACTTTAATAATACGAACCAATTGCAGCCTTAGCAGATCCGGCATGACTCTATAGAAAAAACAATTAAAGCATATGTTTCAGTTTATTTGCCAGAAAAAAAAGAACCATAAGTACAGACATTCAAAATATTATAAAATTGTTCCATACACTAGACGTTAATTAAAATAAGAGGAATAAAAGTATTTTTCTGGCAAGGAATCTCAAATAGAAACCGTGGGGCTTGGATCTCTAGTTCTTTAGTAATCAATGTTAATTCAACTTTTTACGACTTCTTCCAAGAAAACACTACAAATCTTTATGATTGTAATTAAGATTACCATGTGTAAACACAGAAAGAAAACTGATCTAATGTAATAAAGCTACGAGATTTACACTAACATTGATCATGCATTACACTATTACCTGCAACGGGAAGCCTTGGATATGCAATGTAGCCGTAATGTTTATAATACTTCCTCCATGATACTACAACGAAAACCAAATATGACACACTTCTATCAAGAAATTAATCCCAAATTTATTATTAACATTCATTACTTGTTTTGTTTAGACATGACCAGTGATGAAACATGGATGATGAAAGAGTAATGAATTAATTACAAAATTACAAAAACATGTTCTCATCCTTGATCATTATCTAATACGTTTGAAGAGAAGCATTCACAGTTCCCAAAATGTTGCGATGTAGTTCATGCACCGAGTGCCCCAGATTCCGTTCTTTTCGAAAAAACGCCTGAAACATTAAAAAACCTCTTTTGGAAGAAAACAAGAAACAAATTAATTTAAAGGGAAAACAGTTTTATGAAACCTTAAATCGTTCATCTGATTTTCAGTAACCGCTTTTGCCGACTAGAAGTCAAACATTCCCCGAGTATGGCACGGCAGTCGAAACGTACTCAAATGAAACTAAGCTGCATTACAAAACAAGTTTGAATAACGTTTTCAGCTTGGAAGTAACTGCAACTGAAGAAATGTTCGTGTTGTCACCAAGTTGTTAGTAGTCGGCTAATTCTTTTTGTTTGCCAATTATCTTCGTGTTTACTGTTAGTTAGCATCATTCGTTACACGTTTAAATCTGTTTGTACAACTTGGAGCCATCTTCTCTAATTGATCTTTCTTTCTTCGCTGGTCACTTATCTTCATGGGTTTCTGTGTCTTGGATATGAATGACATTATGTTTATTCCAGCACGCCATTGCAATGCATTTTACCTAATATAACAAATGTCTCTAAGGGGATTATCGTGACCAGGAAGTGCTTCCAATATTCATGAAACAATCATTCATTGCATTCTATGAGATGATTGGAAACCAGAAACTTCGTGCCTGAGACACTTCATGCAAAACACTTCTTGCCAAGACTCAAAACACTCCTTGCTAAAATTTTCTAATTCTAACTTCTTTTAAGCACTGTAAACAATACGCAGCAACTCAAATAAGGAATAAAAGCTATTACGAGAAGCATTATTTCGTTTTTCTCATTTTAGATACTGTTCAAGGTTTGTTTGGAATTCGCTACGGATTTTGATGACGCTACTGGTTTTGCTTATGCGAAGTACCGTGGTTTTGCTCGCGCTACACAAAGTCTCGCTTCGCTAAGTACTGATTTCACTTAACATGCTACTGGTTTCACATACACTAATTATATTAATGGTTTACTTAACGCTATTGGTTTCATTTACGCTACTGGTTTCACTCACTCTAACGGTTCCGTTTACGCTACAGGTTCCGTTTACGCTACTGGTTTTGTTTGTTACTGGTTTCGCTTACGCTACTGGTTTCGCTTACGCTACTGGTTTCGCTTACGCTACTGGTTTCGCTTACGCTACTGGTTCCGCTTACGCAACTGGTTCCGCTTACGTTACTGGTTTCACTCACACTAATGGTTCCATTTACGCTACTGGTTTCGCTTACGCTACTGGTTTCACTTAAATGGTTCCGTTTGCGATACTGGTTTTGCTTACGCTACTAGTTCCGCTTACGTTACTGGTTTCACTCACACTAATGGTTCTAGCCGTTTACGCTACTGGTTTCGCTTACGCTACCGGTTTCACTCACACTAATGCTTCAATTTACGCTACTGGTTTCGCTTACGCTACTGGTTTCATTTTCACTACTAGTTTTGATTAATACGTTACTGGTTTCATTTTCATTACTGGTTTCGCTTACGCTACTGGTTTCATTTTCACTACTGGTTTTGATTACGTTACTGGTTTCATTTTCATTACTGGTTTCGCTTACGCTACTGATTTTATTTTCACTACTGGTTACAGTTAAGCTACTGGTTTCGCTAATAAAATCATTCTTTTGTTTCGGTTATGGAACATTCCCTTTTTCATTGTTGATGTTTAGACTGGATCTCAAAGGGAAATCCTGAAAATGCAAAGAAACATGGCATTCATTGATAAGATATCGAAATTTTTCACGGAATTAAAATTTTACATGCATGCATACATTTTATTTTAAAAATGAAGTTAAAAGGATAAGTTTGTAAAATAAAAACATAAAAGCGATATAAAATGTGTAATCTAATACAGCGAAGAATTGAATGCAAGGTTCGATATTCTTTAATAAACAGTTTTAGTTCGCCAAAATTGTCAAGTTCGACATTCTGTCCAAATTGGAAGACGGAAAATTTTGGCACAAAGTGCATTAATTATGATAAGGCAAGAAGTGT